>CALSBV010012228.1:3518408-3532374 GCA_943590825.1 Bovichtus diacanthus | reverse complement strand
CACACACACACACACACACACACACACACACACACACACACACACACGCAATTCCACAAATACACACTCCCGTCGTCATTGTTTTTCATTTGCACTCTAGACAACTGAAAAAAGAAAAAAGTCTGGAAAAAAAGAAAAAAGTTATCACTCAAAAGACTCATAGCACTCGTTTTTAACTTAGCATTCACACGTGCATACGGTGGGTTGTGGGATGTTGGTTGAGCTGCACGTCGGGAGCGTTGGCCTCTGGTTTCTCAAAGGGTAGCTGGACTTTGCATAAAGTGTTTTTTGAATCTCCACACTCTCAACCAGCGACTGATAAAGCATCTTCTTTCTCTTATTGGTGTGACAGACTCCAGAGGTTTTAGTGCTGCATCACTGTGACAAGTCCCATGATTTAAGAGTGCCCGAAAGGATACGGCTCCTGTATACCCTGTAGGGAAGAGGAGTGATTAGAAACAGACAGAAGGACTGCGAGATATGATGGAAATTGGCTAAATGAAAACAAAAACAAAGACTTTTAGACAGTAGTTCAGGTTGCTAAATTACTGATTCAATTGTCCCCCTGGCAGCCTCAGTTATTTTGTATTTTGCTCAGTCTGCCTGCCGACACTTCTCACTTCCCCCAGGCCTGTGCATTTCTGAGGGACCCTCCAGACCTGCCATTCTCCACCTCTCCACCAGATGCCCTTGGACTGCTAAATCATCTCTGACTGCTGACACACCTGCCTCTAATGAGCTCAGCAGTATATATACAACCAGCTCACCGGCATGTCGTGCACCATCTCTACCGGCTCCTCTGCCTGAGCTCTGCGACCTGTGTTGCCTGCCTCAGCCCATTTGTTTTCTTGTTTGGACCGGCTTCTCGTGCCCGACTGTAAGCCTCTCTTCAAACGTCAGTTTAGTTTTTCACCCTAAACTAGATTGAGTTCACTTCTGTTGCACCAAAACTTCGAGCTTTAAATTAAAATGTATTCAGTATTCACTTTAAACTTGTACTCGGAGGTTAAACTTTTATAATGGCTGCCTTTTTTCTTTTCTCAAATGGATTGAGCAAAGTAATCAAGTTCCTTGAAAATGAAGGGTCATACTACCAACACAATTGAGTTTTATGATGCTGAATTTTCATGTTTTTCTCAAAGGAGCAGAAATTGGAGCTTCTCTGCCGGAGCCATCATGGGAAATGTTAGGCTAACTGACTTTTTAGCTAGCTAGAAAAACATGTAATGTTTTGTTAAGGACGACAGAGCAGTCGAGAGTTAACGGTTCCCTCATTTATACCCTACTTATAAGGTTGTGACGGCACGCAAATGTCTTTTAATTTGGGTAAGCAAGCATCTCTATTGACTCAAAACGTATTTGATATTTGGTTTACATCAATAAACTTGGATTTATTAAACGGAATTTTAAATGTGGATTTACTCACTTTAAACCTAGTTTTGCTAAACTCTGAAGTTTAGATTAACTTCATCCTTGTTGGTGCCGCCCAGCTCTGGTCTTGTTTGTTAAAGTTCTGTTTAATGTTAAAGAGGGAGTATAAGAAACCAAATAAATGTATCTAATGCTGCAGCCCTGAGCGACGTTTTCAGTGTAAAGTTATATTGAAATGACTTGAATGGTATGAAGATTTCAGCTCCGCTCGATTGACACTTAAATTAAATATTTGTCTAAATGGGGAGCTTCTTTCAACTCTCAATTTAAAATGTGTCTACATCGCACTTGAAAAATATTCTTATTCTCAACTTTGTATTTTTAGATGAGTTGTAACATGTTTTCATTTTGTTGATGGACATTTGAAGAAACTAGTATGGAGAATCTCCCTGTCTTACCTGGTTATAAGATACTACTGATAGATTGCTTTGTAGACTGTTTGCTACTATATCCACAGAGTTGTGTGAAAGTCCATTCTGATCTTGCTGCAGCTGGTTGGGGCTTCCCTGCCAATGTTCCTCTGCGACCCTGTGACCGCTGGCATCGTGGAGGCTGTTGTTGTTGCTGTTGGGGCACTTGCTCTTCTCTGGCGAGGCGAAGGGGTTGTAGTCTCCTTCCAGGCTGCGGTGAGGCTGGGTGTTGAACTCTGCTTGAAAAGAGGAAAGCTGCTGTGTGACGCCAAGGAGGCCGCCAACTTCCACACTCAGGATCACCCAAATGACATCTGTCAAAAGAAACAAACGGCATGTTATAATATACAAAGCCACTAACGCCGTCCGGTTAAAACTACCTACTTAAAGATTATATTAACAAGTCTGAAAATCCTTATTAGCCTGCGAAAGGTGTAAAATGTAGCTGAACCACACAGACTATATCCTCAGGTCTGCAGTTCTTCTCTATAAAAGCCAATAGGAGCCTGACTGTGTTAAAGTGGGGAATTATCTCTATGAACAAATGAAACGTTGGGGCCAAGTATAATTTTTAATTGAGTATCCCTCTGTAAGTAGGAAAGTCTTGAGGGATTTCCTGTTGGGCTCCATCATACACGTTTTTACTTGCAGGAGGACGTAAATCAATTAAATGAATGACTTGATTTAATTTCTGTGTGCTGCTAGAATGGCCACTCAATCTGAAGTTTTCACTGACGGAAATTCATAATAAAATGATCTAGCACTTTATCTTCAGTAATGATTGTTGTGTCCTGCTGCTAACTACAGTACTTGGCTGTATATTTGCATGCCGGCAGTTCAGTTCAAAAATAAAACTGCGCATTGTTCTTGTAGTCTCTAATGTTTTTTAAAAGGCCCAATGTGACCTCTTCAAATAGCTTGATTTTTTTTGTCTGCCCACAAGTCCAAAACCCAGAAATATTCAGTCTACAATTATGTAAAAAGAAGGCAGCAAACCCTCACATCTGGGAAGCTGGAACCAGCAAATGTTGGGATTCTTGCTGGAAAACGACTGAACTGGAGCAATTATCGCGATTGTTGCCAAATATTTTTCCGTTGATCGACTACTCTATTAACTGATTTTCGTTGTGTCCATTCTTAAAGATGTGTACTGAAAGGCAACAATTCCCATTTGTTTGTAGTGTTAAATGTTCTGTCCTCACCTCCAAAATAAAGTCCGGTGGCTGTACACATTCTCCACTGGCCCTGGTACATGCCAGGAGACGCAGGGCTCTGCATCTGCACACTAACATCAGCAATTTCCTGAGGGTCTAGAGAACGCACCATCACCATGTTTACATGCCCGAACTGATCTCCTCCAACATACTTCAGACAAACCCCAGGAGGCCATGACTCAGCACCTGGAAGACACAAAAACTATGAACTCAGCATGAAATGTGAGGTGTTTTTTTTTTTTGTAATTTACAAAGTCCGGTGTCAGCTCTGTGATAATATTCCAGCAGACCAACCTGTGTTCTGTACTCTCCAGGTCTTTGTGAAAGGTGTGTCTGGAGGAACTGATTCGCCCTCACCAATCGTTACATCACTCACAAAGGACATGCACGGCGCACTGATGTTGGGACTCTCAAAGTCATAGTAGGCTCCGATGGCTGCTTGTAAATTCCTGGGACAACAGAAGGCAGAAATCCGGGGGGTCAGTACAAGTGTACATATTGTAGTATAACATGTGATTTGAATAGGGGAAACCTCATGATTCAACAGCAGTTTGCACAGATATGAAAAAGTGACGTTTACTAGCTGGCCTCTCTTCTGCTGAGTTGTTTTATTTCAACATTTTCATCAAGAGAACTTTTTTTTTTTTTTTTTTTTGAGGATAAAATTACATCATATCTAGGGTTGCAACTAATGGTTACTTTAATTATTTATTGATAATTATACATTTTATTAATCAACATTTGGTTGACAATGCCACAAGAAAATTGTCACAATTTCCTCAAGCTTAAGGTGTCTTCTAGAAATTGCTTGCTTTTTCCAACCAACAGCCTAAAACCCAAATATAGTCAAACTACAAACGGTTATATTCTTTTGGGTTACATTTCCACATTGCATACTGAACTTTTGCACACTCCTGCACCAAACAATACTTTTATTTTTTTATATTTTGAACATCCAGGTTCTAAGACACAGTCATATTGTTGGTACTATTTTTAGATTAACATATTTTTGTGATTTGTCTGTTTCAATGTTATGTGGTAAACAACCGAGATGCCTGCAGACCCAGAGAGATTGCGAATGGGTGCTTTCCGTGACATGCAGGTCATCCATAAACCAGCAGTTTTTATTTTTAGAAAGCCCGTTGCAGAGGAGCTATTACACCACGTCACGTGCTACTACTACAGCCTGCACTGCCCATAGAAACTCATCTTCCATAGACTGTTTTGGCTTAATACTGCATATGCGCAGACAGATTTATTTGAGGAAAGACTTCAATATGACCTTTCCGTCCCTACACTGTTTTTAGTCTTCACCCCGACTGTTCATTTTGAATATGACACCTGAAGTTGAACATTGAGAAGTAATCTCAGTGCGTGAAATACACATGTTAATACATTTTGTCCAGGCACCGCGAGGTAAAGATTCACCAGGCTTGCACAAGCACTTTGAGCGACGCTCAGGCGTGTAAGTGTTGGAAGGTTACGTAACGAACCGCTATCCACACTGTGATAATCGTCAAGTGACGGACATAAGGTTTACGATTAATCATCTTAGCTGTCGATAACGTAAAGTGACTAGTGTCAAAACAAATAAGCAGTTAACAGACTGTGAAGAATGGTTATAAACTTTTAATTATCAGTCCAGTAAGCAGCTAGCTGGTACTGCCTAGCTTTGCATAACAGTGGTTACTAACCCACAACTGTCAGCAGCCTGGGTAATAACGGAAAACACTCGCATAAATGCATACTTTGATGTGAACTCGTGCGTTGACTACAGTTTATTTATCGTATAAGCATTTTTTCTTCACAACACCCTCTAAGCTACCTTCCACTGTGTCTCTGACAGGCAATCAAAAGTCGGACACACGGTGACTCAGCTAACGCTAGTTACGTTACTACAGCGTCGTTAGCTGTCATTGTATCCACGTTTACATACTTAACGTAAACGCAATCACAGCCACAGTGAAGGATAACGCTTCCTATGATTTACTTTCCTGTTTTACCGACGAAATGTATTTTGCACGGTGAAAACCGCTGAGTAGAAAGCTAGCTAGTGGACGGTGTCTATTTAACGTTAACCGCACAGCAGGCCCAGACGAGTCCGCGAGCTCACCAGTTGGTCATGTCCAGAAAGAAGGCGCATCCGGCGGGGTTTAGCTGAAACCCGAGGAGCCTCTGAAATTCTGTTATTAAGATGTCTTTGTCTGTTGTACCCATGCAGCTGAATTTCTGCATGAGCTCCTGGTCCAGGTCCAGGTCCAGTTCCATGCTCTCCATCACCGATTCGCCCGGACAGAGACAGGGGCTTCGCTCCTAATTTAGTCCGAGGCCTCGACTTGTCATAACAAACTCAACAACAGGGCCGAGTGCGCATGTCACATGATTGTGTTTTGTGCCTCCACCTATGGGACACCAGGGACTGGTCTGTGGAGCCACCTCTCAGGATGGAAACATTTCAGATGCTGATTATTTTGGGTACATATCATATTCTTACTTGTAAGTGGAAAGTCGGTAATTCCTCCTTTCACGGAGTTCATGTATAATTTTGCCAAAAACTTTAAATCGCTGAAATCTAGTAAAAATGTATAGAACTGCTCACAAAATCTACAGTGTTTGCCTTTTATATTGCTCTGGTGTATGATAACTGGATTGTTTATTTTACATTTTTTGGTATAATTGTACCTTTTTTTTTCAGATTGCGTTTTTGCATTATTTCTTTTGTATATTTTACTTGTGCTAAAAAAACAACTGAATTTAGGAAGTATAAACAATAATAAATGTGCTCATATGTAATACGCTACCTGATTTTCTTAAAATAATTATTTGTTGTTTTTACTTAATTAAATGTATCATCCTGAATGCTGTTATTTTCTACAATAAAGCGGTTTAAACCGAACTATTCCTCATGCCAGGATGAGAAAAGAAAATGCTGAGCTTTACTTGAAATATATTTATACTAACTATATAGTGGAGTAATGATATTTAATTAACTGATACAATTCAAAATATTTTGAAAATCTCTACAAAACAAATTGTAAAATACTGCTATTGGTCCCTTGCAAATATTTTGTTTCCTCAGCGATATTGTATTTCTACACAATAAAAGTAGCAGTGGGAATAGTTTTACTTCTTCTATATACTTTACATATCCAGATTAACTGTTTTGAGGGCCCGGGGGCAAGAAAAATGGTGTTTCCTCCAATCAAGCACAGTGCACACAGCGCACTAAAGATGGCAGTTCTATTCTATTTTACACAGAGACCCACACCCCAAGTTTTCGGTATATCCAGGATTCCATCCAAATATAATTAACATTTTAACCAAACTGAAAATGTGTATAAGAACATGAAAAGTGAATTAAAACTGACTTTGTCCCTTAGTTTGGGGCAGTTTGATAACACATTTTATTCAGGAAAAAAGCACCATTCACAGTGTAAATCAAAATAGTTTAAAGTTGATATTGTCCTTGGTGGTACAAATTCTAAATTTGTAAGTAATCAAATTACCATAAAGGACCAGACACACGATGAACTTTCGGCTCTTGGGGGCCCCGGAGGTCTGGGCCCCTGGGGCAGTAGCCCACTTTGGTAATCCAGCCTTGTCTATATGTGCTGTGTATATGTTTGATTATGTAACAACAATCAAGCAATTAATCCATGATTCAAAGTTTGACACAAATTTGTTCAACACTGTGATGTATTTGCTTTTATATATTTTTTTCATATTTAATGTTTGTTTATTTTAAATGACACACAGCCATTTCATCTCATGTTTTATTTTGCATATCGTAACTTATTGTGATATTTGCTGATGTGTTACTTTAATGTTAGTTCATTCTTCATTCATTCTTTTTTTTTTTAAATTGCTCTTGGAGATTATTATCTTATGTCTTGTATGACTGTTTGTTTCTATTAGTCTTTTGTTGTCACTTTTTTTTGTCTGACTTAATATTTGTTTAACTGTGGTCATGGTTTCTTGACTACTGGTTGTGTTAGGTCTGACTAATTTTGTTCTCTGGTCTCTCTTGAAAAAAATCTTGATCGTGAAACTAGATAACCTATTGTCCTCGGATATTAAAATATAATTAACTGTATTTAATATTTGCATCACGTTTAATATAACACTGCACAACGTGTACTTTTGTTTGCATTTTATCTTTTGTATGTATTGTATATTTGATAAGTCATTGTTATTTAAGTCAGGCACAGTACTGGATAGGGCAACAAAGCATTTCACTGCACATTGTCGAGATACTGTACGTTAAGTAGCCTATGTCAATGACTGCCAGGGGATCCTTGAAAAGATTCATTCAATTAAATTATGTAATAAAAATGCGTAGTTTTTTTTCAAAAGGCTTCATAGTTCAACAAATATAAAACATTTTAAAATCTATAATAGTTCATGGATTACTTTTTAATCTAACAAATCTATAACTCTTATAATCTGCAAATATGTTTCATACATGTCTAATATCTTTCTTATACATTTATCTTGTGTAGTTCTTTCACATCACTAAGCATTTTAGTAGAAGTGTAAAAAAATACGTAAAATTATTCCAAGGGGCATGCATGATGGGGACCCCGGGTATGAAAAAAAGTGTTAAACCTCTGGCCTATGTGACAAAATAAAAACTTGAAACATAGAATATATTTATTTATAGGTTCACTCAGACTACCTGATTATATAAAGTTAATAACACACAACCAACACTTGTCTTTAAATTAAATAAAATGTGCACAGTAATTAAATATGTGGTCTTGATCGGTGGGATCTTCCGCACTGCCTCCAGCTGTTCTCCCCTCCACATCCAGCAGGTGGCGTCATTGTGTCGTTGAAACTGCTGCTTTGTCTCTGTCTGTGCGTGTGTGCGCGTGTGTGTGCAGTAGAATGAAGGGGGGGTGTTTGCTGTCCGGTGTTTAGCGAGGTAGCAGCTAGGCTGTGCTGTTCCAGCAGCGGCTAGAAAGATGCACACAGCTCGGGCTGTGTACAATATAGAGGTGCCTGCAAGCTAGTATATGTTTAATTTACGGCTGTCTCTGTTCGATACGGACTCAAGCAGAAATGGCCGGAATTATTAAAAAGCAAATTTTGAAACATTTGTCAAGGTAAGTGTCATCTTTAACGTTTGTGTTAGCCACTTAGCCCGACGGCTTTTAACGTTACTGCCTACAACACAGCAAACGTTAGTTCGCTAGTATTTGCTATCTAACGTGAAGCTAGCTGCATTGATTTCCACGTTGGTTACCAACTAGCTTCACGCTACATGTTGGAGCAGACACATGAGCATTAGTGGAGTTGACAGGGACAGTGAACGCAACAAACCAGTTCAACCTGACGAGACTAATACCGTTAACCAAATCACTTTCCCACTGTACGCGTGCTTTCTTAATTCTGTTATATGCCACAGACGGCTTTTAATACTTGCTTTAGAAGGCTAGATTTAACGGGGCCTAAAACCTCCCATTACTGTACCCCACTGCTTACTTTGTCTTTTTGTGTCACTTCACGTTAAAGGTCTAGGGCAATCCTAATCACTTTACAATAGACACGTGAAAAAGCTGTCTCTGAAGTAGCATCTGTGTCCCATTCAAACTCTATCTATCTATCTATCTATCTATCTATCTATCTATCTATCTATCTATCTATCTATCTATCTGGTTTCTTAGTTATTTATTATGCTCTGTACAGCTACAAAACAATGTCATCTCCTCAAGGAGAAAGAAAGGAACCTTTTTTTTTTTTTTTTAGATGGGAAGATTATTGGAAAAAAATAATCTATCTTTTACATCTTGTATGTATTACAATCTAGTCTATCAGGGTGCTAAAATGCTTTTCTTTCTGTAGCCCCAACTCAGAATAGTCAGTAGCGCTCCTATAGTTTTAGTCCCATCACTGTATTTGACCTGCCACACTGCTGTACATTGACAAATGTTGTATTCCTGTCACCTTCATCATCCCCCCCCAGGGCTGACTGCACCCTTTTCTCTGTACCTGTTCTAACCTCCTCTATGTGTGATGCTGCTGCTCAGGAGACACGAGCCTGCTGTTTGACCTCCTTTTTAAAAAATGTTTTTATTATGTCAGCACATGTTGAATTTTCTGTTGCTGTTAGTTTGGTGCTGCTGACAGTTGAGATATTAATTTGGGTGGGAGAGCAATGTTGCTATGTGTTTCAAAAGGTCTCTCATACTCCAGCCGGATGAGGTGAAGGCTAAAGATTATCATGACACTGGACAATAGGTGTGTGCTAAATCAGAGGCTTTCTTCTATTTGCCTCCCCTGTGTTGTCTCTGTCACTGAATAATTAAAACTATTATTTGCACCATAGGACACAGCGGACACATACTTGGTCGGTAGACATGCAAGAACGTCATTGTTGCTGACCATAGCTTGTTCTTAGGTGGCAAATTGGGTTTATAGTCTAAGCATTTCTTCAGTCTCACTCGGTGTTGCAGTATTCTTATAACAGTATGGTTATTTTAAGACCAACAGGATGACGACAAGATCAAATAATCAGTTTTAACCCAGGCCTATCTGCAATGCATTCCTGTTTATGGCTACACTCTTTATGTACAGTTCATAGCCACTGTATCTTTTTGCTGTAAACATACAAACAGAGTAAAAACGTACATACAATGTACTTCTTAAACTAAATCGAACACTTCAAGGGGGATTCTTTTGTGTTAATCGTCTAAGAACGATCTCGACATTGTTTAATTGTAAAACCAAACAGTTGTGCTTTTGGCAAAGGTTGCAGTACAATGACTTCTTTCTTGACTTTTCTCATAAGCTCTGGGATCTTTGTGCTCTTCGTACCATGCTATTCTGAGTAATTAGTTTATATTTCGAGTTTTATAAATGGTAGCGCCACTATTCAGTCGTCTTAACGCTAATGTTGGTCTTAATTATTTAAAAAGGTAAATGTATTAAAATTCAAAAAGCTCTTTGGTATTTTCGCACATGTGAACTATCTCTACACCTCAAGCATGACTCATTAAAGGCCCTTGAAGAGTGCGGGAGTTGATAAGAAAGCCGTGACCCAGGTTTTGTCGACAAAAGAAGTGTTGAGCTGCTATTTTGTTGCTCCGTGTCAAACAGAAGTTGAAGCTTCGACTGTTGGGCCAAATAATGTTAAATGTGTTTACAAATTGGACCACATACGCATGTCGTCTCATCAGTTTAATTAATATGATTAATCAATCTGTGAGAGCAGCAGACTAAATGTCGAGCTAGAACAGTGTCTCTTGGCCATATGTCTGAAATGTCATGTAGATTTGCAGGAACAGTGTTCAGTCATGTGGTGAATATGAAATACTTGATTTGCTCCGATTGCTGCTATATTCACCCTGTGTGGGGTTGTATCCTATTACTGGCCGTTGCAGCTCGCTACATTAGCATCCTCGGAGATGTTAACCTCGATGGGGAAATACAGCTGTGTGGCTCTAGGAAGGATGCTGCTGTGGTTTCTCAGGATGACTCATTCAGTAGCACTACTTAAAAAAAACAACCTCTTAGCCAAGCTGCATAATTACATTTTCTGTATTTCTGTCTCGCAGATCATCAGTGATGTACTAATGATGTCAGGTGTTTCCCTTTTTAGTTAATTATATGAGCCTCCTCCAGATTTACGCTGTAAGTATTCACTCTGTAAGTATTCACTCTTTTTACCCGGTCTCCTTTCCTTAGGTTCACCAAGAATCTGTCCCCGGACAAGATTAATCTAAGTACGCTGAAGGGGGAGGGGCAGCTGTCCAACCTCGAGCTTGATGAAGAGGTTCTGCAGAACATGCTTGACCTGCCTACCTGGCTGGCTGTCACTCGGGTCTACTGCAACAAAGCCGCCATCAGGGTATGTTATCATTGTGTAGTCAAACCTGATTGTGTAGCTGGTTTGACGGGTGAGGCTGTCTTCCCCTTTTTTTTTTTTTTTTTTTTTTTTTTTGGAAGACTATGGAAACGCAAAGCCGGAACAGAAAAACAACATAAATCATGTTGGTAATTGTCACATAGTTCATTGTCAAACTAAACAAGGATGTTCTGTTTATTATTGCCAAAGAGTCCATAGATCGGCAGAGGAGATGAGCACTGCTAGAGGCACTACTGTGAACATTATGATCCTTTCAGCCCAGCACTGGTTATTGGTAATGAGAGGCAAGTCATGATTCAGAGGGACAGAAAAGGCCAGAGGCCGGAGTGATCCTCAGATAAACTGGCTGCTGTGCATTGAGCTGTCAGGATTAGCTTTGAGCTTCTTTTAGCCGATACCGATAACCGATTAATTACCTGCTTCTCATGGCCGATGCCGATAATTTCACATTTTTGTATTTTACAATGAAGTTCCCAACCTGTAGTTTATGCACACCTGAGGGTAAGAAAGGCCACGATTTAGTGAGCAAAGATGGATCATTTAAGAGTCCATAGCTCCGACATAACCAAATGTAACTGACATCACTTTTGTTAACACAACAAAACAAAGAACAGTTCTGGCTCATTGACTTATTTCTTCTTGTAAAGTACATAAAAAAAATTGAAATTGCTCCTCTGAAACTGTGAAAAACATCCAGACCGACAACTCTCTCTAGTCTCTGTCCTCAGAAGCCGTCCACATATCCCACATACACGTGTTTGTTTATAGGCTGCTTTTTATTTCATCTTTTTTATTTATTTTTTAAATTTTTTTATAATTGTTAACTGTTTTTAAATGTCAACTGTCATTTTTATGTACCTAATGTACCTCTTTTATTTTATTCATCCTCCTTTGAGTAATCCGAAATTGATTTATTTCTCACATCCTCTTATTTTACTTCATGATATATAATGTGTTAAGTAGAAGTTGCACTATTACAGCGAGGCAGTTATTGTTGTAACACTTGCGTCACGTTGCAGGAGCTTGATGTTCACTGTGCCCTTGTGCCCAGTGAATGTTAAACAGTGCAGAATGCTGTGGCGAGTGTTTGTGACTGACTCTGTGGACCTTGCTGTCCTGTCTTTTCAGATACAATGGACAAAGTTGAAAACAAGCCCCATCTGTCTGGTGAGAATGATGCTATTTTTGTCCTTCTTCAAAGTTCTTGCACATTTCTGCAACACTAAGCCTCTCTCCCTTTTTTAATCCAAAAATAACTTTGTCATAACCCTGCATGGTTGCTTTCACTGTTTTATTATACTGCTCCGTAGGTATTGCTCTCTGCCCTGTTATCATATGTAAATGTTATTTCTTTATTAATCATTGCTCAAGTGTTTATTGAGTATTACAGTTTCCTCTTTTTGTGCAGTTCTTGGATAAGGTAGAGGTAGAAATGAGGACATGTGAGGAGCCACGTCCCCCAAATGGACCCTCTCCTATAGCTATTACAGCAGGCCAGAGGTAAGCCTGCACACATGTTGTGTTAAGCCGACATATCTCACTACTACATCCAATGTCAGGTGATTGCCTTTGCTCATGTTTACATTGTGTATTTACAGCGAGTACGGCTTTGCAGAGAAAGTGGTGGAGGGCATGTCTGTTAGGATCAACTCCATTACCATCAAGGTGCAGGCTCGTGCCTTCCACGCCTCCTTCGAGCTCTGGCAATTGCAAGGCAACAGCCTCAACCCCAAATGGCAGAGCAGTGACCTCCGCTACACCCGCGTCACCGACCCAAAGAGAGGAGAGGTACAGTGCAGCACACTTCTCACCCAGCTTTAACACGCCTCTGTCTGGAAGTTGTATGCAATGCCCAACTGAATACAATGCTTCACCACAGAAGCAGTTTGTGCTCATTAGGCCTGCAGTAAATCATTTAATCAAGCCAATTGCTTTGTTTTTTTTCTTTTTAGCTGCAGGGACTATTTTGAGATGAACAACCTTTCAGAATGAGGTCTTGTAATCCACTTAAGAGGAAACGCATCCATTGCCTTGTCTAATAAAAACCAAGAGACTTGCCACACTGTTACCACCCCGATACCGATTTCATACAATTGTGTGTGTGTGTGTGTGTGTGTGTGTGTGTGTGTGTGTGTGTGTGTGTGTGTGTTTTTCGTCTCGTAATGTTTTTTTGTATTTCGACCACAGCTGGATGGTTTCATATGTTCATTGTTTCAATCAGGTGTTGACATTCAAAGAAATTAACTGGCAGAGTCTACGCATCGAGGCAGATGCCATTGAGAGTGACGACCAGGATCTCGGTAGCACCCCACTACGTCTCATCACCAACCAGGGGCGCATTCGCATCGCTCTAAAACGCAGAGTAAGACTGTTTTCCTACCATCCATATACTATTCTGTCATGGAATTGGTTAAACATCACAAACTTGTCCTCATCTAAATTGCAAAGTATTTGTTTCATTCTTCATTGTTCTGTCTAGATAAAGGACTGTAATGTGCTGGCATCCAAGCTGCTTTTCATTCTGGACGACCTGTTGTGGGTGCTGACGGACTCTCAGCTCAAAGCCATCATCCATTACGCCAAGTCTCTCAGCGAGGCCATGGAGAAGTCTGCCCAGCAGAGGAAGAGCAGGACTGCAGAATCCCTACAGGTCCTACCTCCTTCCTGCTCGTGAATGTTTGAAAAAAGAAATCAGTGTGAAGGGAAACAATACACCTGCAACAGGATATGAGATCATTCACCGACTTGGCATGTTAAAATGTCTTCCGTAGAAAAGGCCTATATGAGACTAAATGAATATGTAAAATAACCTAAACTATATACCTCTAAAACTTTATTTATCTGTTTCTATCTTCAACCCTTAAGGGTTAATGTTGCTTATTTTTTGCAGCCTTTTTATGCATTCCTTTTGTGTCTTTGTTTTGCAACTTTTAAACTGCCCTTACCCAACAGGCATAGTATATCTTTTTCCAGCTCAAACGCAGCTACGAGTCAGATTTATCGTTCTTTTTTTAACTTACTATTCTTTAAAGCTGCCAGGAAGT
>CALSBV010012228.1:3494586-3518308 GCA_943590825.1 Bovichtus diacanthus | reverse complement strand
AGTGTGTGTGTGTGTGTGTGTGTGTGTGTGTGTGTGTGTGTGTGTGAAAGCCACAAGCTTGTCTCTACATGATGTATAAATGAAGTTATGGTACTATAAATAAAACGCGCTCAGTGTATTCACAGATAATAGACAGTATCTTTACACGACAACACAAAGACTCTTTTAACTCAAAAGTTGGCTCGACTATTTCTTGATAAGTTTTCTGAACATAATAGTTCCAGTTTGTTTTTGTTTCCACTTGATATTTTCTCTCTTTATTTTGTCAAATCATCCTGGTAACGTCGACGTTTGACCTCTTCCGTGTTTTAGACTGCCCCTCCATCGCCTGGCCTCCACAACCTTTGGACAGAGCCCCCACCCGCTCCTACTGGCACCCCCAGCAACACCAGTCAATACTTTGATCTCTATGATGTCAAGGAGTCTTCGTACCACACCTTCATATCCCGCTTGGACCTGCACATATGCAACGACAGCTCCTCAGTGGATGAAGGTAAGTTGGGAAAAAAAACCCCGCAATGTGCCAAAAATGATCACGTCTTCATTGCATTTGAAGGATAATTATTGAACCTAACGTGATATTACCCAGATGAGGCTCCACCACCGGGCCTGCAAGGCGCCATGCAGCTGACCTTCAGGAAGCTAGGTTTTGACTACTATCCTGTCCACAGACCTGGTGAGTGTGACGACTGGCACTGTCTCTGACTATAATTTTACCGCAGTTCACCCAGAGGCTTTGTCCTGCTCCCACTTTAACGGCATTCGTTCAGGACTAGCTGTGAGGGGGATTTTCTACTCAAGCTGACTAATGGCCTGGGAGAGTGTGCCCAGTGCCATTATTCTTTGTGGAATTCCTGAAGTGTAGAATGTGGAGCAGCAGAGTCGCCTCCGGAGCCGATTATGGTCAATTAAACACAGAAAAAAAACATTTTTACTTGATATAAAAATGACGGTCTTTGAAGTGAATATTACAAAAAGAAAGATGCATGTATCAACACAGAACCCTTTTATATACAGTATGTATATATGTAAAAAGTATATACCATAATATATAAAGTGGCCAGGTTTGTTGAGGCATGCAAGGAATTTGACTCCAGTTCTCAGGGATTCTCATTAAACTAGCACACAGTGCAGAGGACAACTTTACAGGACGATGCATAAACAGACAAATATAAGCAACCTTTAACATTTAACTTTAGCTGTTATATACCAGTGTTCATTTTGTGAGCTATTTTTTTTTTTAAATGTAGTCTTAGTCCGGTGTCAAATGTCCTTGTTTTAAAAAAAAAAAAAATGTTTTATATTCATATTTAATACTTGTCGTCCTGTTTTTTGTCTTTTGTCCATTTTAGTCTTATCGTGGGCAAAGAAAACCGTAACTATTTTAGTATAGTTTTACATTTTAGTATTTTTTTTTTTTTTTTTTAGTCATCAGATTATGTTGAACGTTTTACTCAATCTAGTCTAGACAAAATGTCATCTTGTTGCTTTCTCCAAAGCGTGGGTTGTCATTGTTAAGTAAGTAAGAAAGTAAGTTAGCTGCTGCTGTAGTCTTGATATGGCGCCTGCAGCAGGAAACAGAACGGCTGAATTGAAAGAAAAAAAAAAACTGTCTAATATATTGTCTCTTCTTTTTTGTCAACAAAAATAAAGAAAGATTTTGGTAAAGTTTTATTTTGTAAAATGCATTTTATTCTTGCCTTTTTCGTCAAGAATACTGCATATTGATAAAATCACAGTTAGTGTTTATTGACCTCTTTGCCGTCTCATCAAGGTCTCGTTTTAGTCATGGGGGAAAAAAAGGTTGTTGACGAACTTATTCAGTCATAGTTTTCGTTTAGGAAATTAACGCTGTTGCAAACCGATATGAGCTGAACAATAAGCAGTGCGTAAGGTTTTCTTCAGAGGAAGTTTGAAGCCTTGAGTGGTTGCTGAATCATAACTGCCTTTTTTCCTCTGCTGCTCTCATACAGCTGATGGATGTCGGCACTGGGAACGCCACAGTGGAGCCATGGAGGCTCAGGCCCAGTGGG
Source organism: Bovichtus diacanthus (assembly GCA_943590825.1). NCBI lineage: Eukaryota > Metazoa > Chordata > Actinopteri > Perciformes > Bovichtidae > Bovichtus > Bovichtus diacanthus. Next base: position 3,516,275 of record CALSBV010012228.1, on the reverse strand, counting down.
CTGGGAAACTGCTGCAGGAGTACCAGAGGAGAGCACAGGCTTCTGGGTTCCCTGGGCCACACCCTGAGGCGCCCCAGCCAGCAAAGGACTCCTCTGCAAAGACCGCTCAAGGTATGAGCGCAGAACTAATGTAGAAGTTTGTCTCATTATAGGAAGTCTATTTCCTTTGTGACAGCTTAAAACAGATAAATTACACAGATCAACATGAAAACGTGTTCGCCGTCATTAAACAACAAAATACCACACAGTGGCAAGAATGAAACCATTGACCAATCCCCCGACAAATCAACACATGGCTCAGTAACGGCAACATGTTTATGAGAAAGATACAAATCCTAATCTGTAAAAACATTTCTGAAGTGTCCTGATCTAACGTGGCGGCAGACTTGCTCTTTGCAAATGAGTCACTTGTGCTAGTCACAAAGTGTTTTCTCTGCCATGCACATGCTCTAGATGGACAGTGCAGTCCCAAGTCGAGTCACTCGCACACCGAGCAGGCATCAAGCAGGAACTGTGCCACAGCTCCTTCAGGGTCATCGCTGAAGAGGCTGCGCTCCAGCTGCGTGGTGGTCAGGATGGATGACGTGGACATTCACCAGGCAAGCTTTAATGAACAACTGATTTGATTTACCTGCTCTAGCAGAAGCTTTACTTCATTAAATGAACTGAACTTCTGGCCGTCAGGCTGTCCCTCTGACAAGGCTAGAAGTCACCTTGCATTTAGAAAATCTTAGCAGTGACGTAGCAGTCCCAGATGGTATAGATATTGAGGAAGCGGGAGTTTCTAATTGCAAAAAATGTAAATGGAACTAATGAACCAGCCACATAACTGATGATCTACAGTGGCTCATACAACAGGGACATATCAGCAACTCCTTTCTATCATCTCTTAAAGAAAACAGACGTCGCCACCTATTTCATACAGTCAATGGTCACCACCAGCTCCCTAATGTGGATTGCATTCGTGTCATAAGTTGTGACAACAAAGTGCTTCAAGCACGTTTATCAAGATGGTGAGACGACTTTACTTAAACGCACATGGACACGCATGATTATTTCTGAGAATAAAATATGTGTATATTATTGGCTCCTCTCCAAAGTTGTAGCTCCATGGTTAACTGAGACGCGTGTCATGTTCTGCAGTGTGCTCATCACTTGCAGTCAGCTCAAACCGGAAAAAAGGGTTTGAGCTGAAAACGGTTCCCTTACGGAGGGAACAAACGTCTCTCTGTCCAGCGACCTGATTTGTTTGATCAGATCGCTGGTCTGTTATATTGCAGTGATTTCTGTGTAAATGCATCAAATTGCCCTGGGAAACTTGTTGCAATAGATTAAGACTATACTTGTGTAATTATTGCCGTATCGACTACTACAGCCTTGTAATAATTCGAAGAAGTTTTATACAAAACGATTCAGTAAATCACCTCAGTGAGAATGGAGTAAGTTGCGCCACATGGCTGTTCTGGAGAAACCCCCTGCCACTTCAAATTACACTCAGGCTGGTTCTGCAATTTCACTTTGGACATTTCATACTTTTCATCATGAAAGAAAGTGACATTTCCAGGGCTATTTAAAGTCCAAGACGCTTGAAGTTTCCCATTTGATAGAACAAGAGACACTCAGGGGAAATTCTGTGTTTTGTGTCTCCACCTTCAGCTTATGACAGGAAGTCAGTGATGTTCAAACTCTGGTGGTTTAGGTCTGTTATGTGCAACATACTTGTTATTTTTTGTTCAGTAATTAAGTTCCCTTTCTTTGTTTGTCATTGTGTACTGAATGACGCAGATAAATGCAAAATCGAATCCCATATTTATTGATATTTCCACTTCAGTTCTAACCTGCACACTTCAAAATTCAGGTGTCCACAAAAGGCCGTCAAAACAAGAAAACACGGTCTTTTTTATCCTGCAACCGTAAAGCTCTGCGTTTGCCTGACAACGTACCAGCAGTTCATCTGCAGTTCACTGAATACTACTTTCCTGACAACACCAGTTTTTCAGGTAGCGTGCGCTTGCATGTATTTAACCATATTAGTTTTTTTGCTTTCAAGTTTAGATTTTGTCTGAGTGATGTATGTCTGCTTTAGTATTTTTCATTACAGCACAATCCCCCTTTCATATTAAGTATAGCAATACAGACCTGTTTGTATAACTTATATATATATATATATTTGTCATGTATGTGTGTTTGCCAGTTATCAGCATTTACTGACCAACTCAACATTATTTCTAAAATTGCTTGTTAATAGTCAGATTGGTTGTTTATTTGCCATAGTTACAGATTATGACATGTGAATATCCTGTATCAGTATCTCTTGCTTTAATAAAAAAATAATAATAATAATAATAATTCCTTTTTTTTAATTAATTTTTTTTTACTTCTTCCAGTACCCACGTCCAACCTGTATGCCCAGCTGAATGGCCTCCAGCTCTGTGTAGACTCGGCCAGCGTGCTGTGGATCAACCTGTTTTCTCGGGGTCTGCTGCACACCCTGGATCAGGTCAAAGCTTTCTACCATTTGCAAGACAGCAGCCGGGCTGAAGAGCATGTAGATATCCGCATGGATGCAGCTCAGCTCAAGGTGAATACACAACCGTTTTACATATTAGTGGTTTCTTTTTTTTAGCTCGTTGTGTAGCTCGTTTTTGCATGATCAGGGCTTTATGCATTTCTAACAAACGTCTGTAAACTCATGGTTTATGTGACTGTTCTTTTAATCCTCTATAGTTAATAATCCCCTTGGATTCTTCCATATTGGACCATCCGGAACGTCCACAGTCCCTCTCTGTTACTGTACCCCAGATGGTTCTCAGCAACACCCGCCTCTGCCCTCATGGCTCCAGAGCTGACCTCAACAGCACCTTTGACAAGTTTGCCAGCTGCCCTTTCTTCAAGCACACACCTCCCTGCCCCTACCCCAGAGACCAGAGTGCCTTCCACCCCATCCCCTCCACCTTCCTCCAGCACTCTCAAGAGACGGAGCCCCAGCCTCTGGACAGAAAGCAGCTACGGTCCCAGGATGTCTGGTCTCTCAGTCTGTCCCGTGTGACCCTAGGTTTCGATGGCGCTCGGCGATTCCCCAAAGGCAGAACCCAACCTTTTGTTGAGCCCTTCGCCATGTCTGTGTGGATGTGTCACCCCTGCGCCTTTAAAAATGGATTATCGTCTTCCTCCTCCAGTCCCAGCCTCGCCCAGCAGCCTTCTTCAGAGCAGGAAGAGGCTTCGCTTGCCTCAATCCACTTCTTGGCCCACACCATCACTCCAGTGAAGATGTGGCTCAACCACTACCAGTATGTTGCCCTGCTGAGGATGAAGGACGCCATGGCTCGGTTGGGGGCGGAGTTGGGCCGGGATCTACGAGATGTCAAGCAGGCTCAAGGCAAGAAGACAAATCCTGCTACAATTTGTCTTGCCCTTCTGGTGGACTCTGCAGAATTGGGTCTCCTGTTGCCACCAGTGTGCACGGAGCCTGAGGAAGAAGTCCCCCACACCCCAGAGACCGACAGCCCCAGCATAACAGACTCTGACATCTCCCCCACTCATCACCCTGCAGTCCTGGAGGACAGTGGGTTGGAAAACGGCATCTCCTCCGTCAATACTGTCACTGCGTTTGATCAGGATGAACAAGATGGGGTGGTGGAGGAGGCATGTGAGGCTGTAGAGGAGGGGGATTGTTTGACAACACAGGACGACATCCATGTCCTCTCACCTCCACTCTCACCTGCGCTCTCCCGTGAGCCGTCCAACTTTAGCCTGGAGGGAGAGCTGTCGAGCGCCATCAACGTCACAAAGGATGTGACCAAAGATGCCTTCAGTGCCTCGCTGGACCTGACCAAAGGGGCTTTTTCAATAACAAAGGACGCCTTTAGCCTGCTGAGTCGCGGCTCAGGGATGAGTAAATTGTTCAGTCCGCAGACAAAGTAAGTGCTTGGTGCTCTCCTGCTGTGCTGTTAGCAACATAACAGTTTTTGTGTTTCTGGAACCCATACTGTGCACCGCATGCTTTTACTGGCTGTCCCTTAACGAGTGTGTGTGTGTTTGTGTGTTGTGCGTGTTCATAGGGAACAGGTTCAGCCTTCAGACGCGTCCTCCCCCTCCCTGGCTGCCAGCCTGCGCCACCAGTCCATGAAGCAGTCGCCTTCCCAGCATTCCTTTGATAGTGCTATCTTGGATGGCAGCCTGCCTGACGAAAATCTCTCTGTGGACAGTGATATCAGCGACAATTTTGTTGTCCTCATGGACTCAGGTGCTGAGAACACTGCCACATTTACAAAGCAATTGCTCTGAATTACACAGGTGACATTTATTATACGTAAGTTTATATCGTGTTTCCAGAGTCGGTTATGGAGTCCATGCGTCCCAACAACACAGGCAGTCGAGGCAGCCCAGCCCCAGGCACAGAGGGAGGTTCATCTGCGGACCTCAGCAGCTCCCTGTCCCAAAGTATTGAGGACGTGTCTCAGGATATGGTGGGTTACTATGCACATAAAACAATTTTCATAGATGGATTGAATATGTCAGTGCATTATTTTCCTCAACAAAGTAATGTCTCGTATAACAATTAAAATATTGTCCTTTTAATAACTGTAACAAATAAATCAAACATTTCAATTCTAAATTTACAATGGTTTTAATGTGACTTTATTGTGCTGCGCTGTCGTTACAGTCCTCAGTGTTGATGCTGGTCCTGAGTGGAACTGCCTGCACTATGGAAGTAAAGGGAGAAGATCAAGTTGTGGCCGTCGAAGCCCAGAATCTGAGCCCTGTGCAGATGGGTAATATCAGGGTATCAGACCTGCTAACTGGCCTGGCACAAGGTAACCTGTCTTATTATTGCCATGCTGTTTGTTTCCCCATCAACAAAGTCTTGAAAAATTATTTCTCCAATCACGTCTATGGCTTTCTTTGCCACGGCATTGTTTTTACAGAACATATCTGTATACTTTTTTTTTTTTTTTTTAAAGCGCTAACCAAAATCGGTCAGATATCTCGTAAGTATTGACCGATATCTAATCTGAGCAGTTTCAATCAAACCAATCATCACAGGTATTTAGAGTGAAACAGTGCAATCCCAGCAATGAGATAAGCACTTTTTGCATCATCTCTCATGCAGGGCCGAAATTGTGATAAGAGACGAGATATTGTCTTAGATTTTGGATATCGTCATATCGCATAAGTGTTGTCTTTTCCTTGTTATATAGGCTACTTTACAGAAAAGTGATGTGGTTTCCTGAACTTACCAGAATATTGTAGTTGTTGTATGATTAGCCTTTACCCACTTAGTCATTATATCTACATCACTGATGATTCTTTATCAAAAATCTATATATATATATATATATTTAATATGTAAATATTTTGTGAATGCACCAATGGGCCTCCCTACAATATTGTTGCAATATCGATACGAGGTATTTGGTCAAAAATCTAGTGATTTATTTATTTATTTTTTTTGATTTTCTCCATATCGCGCAGCCATACTTTTATGTCTCTAAACCAGAATATAGTTAAATGTTGGCTAATTGTTTCAGCTCAAAAAAGGAACCTGATCAGGTTACAGTATAGAAAGCATGCTGGAACTTGTTACAATGTAAAGTGTCCATGTGGCTTACACGTGTACCACCTCTTTTTGTTTACTGCAGCCCCAGGCCAGAAGCAGGATCGGCAGGGGGCCAGGGCCTCTCCAGTAGTGTGCATGCGAGCAGAAATGGGTCCCTCTGCAGCCCGACACTCTGCTCAGGCTGAGTCTTTGGGCTTCCTGGAAATGAGAGTGCAAGACTGCAAGGCCGAGCTGTTGGCCTCCACAGTGGCGAACATTGGTCCTTTTCTGGAAGACGAGTTCAGTGTTGATGGTCAGCCAATGAAGTTGCACATCAGCAACGTCACCATCACCATGAAGGTGGGTTGTTGATGCCGTCTGGATTTGGGGTCAATGCATTTAACATTGTGTATATGCTTTTATCTAATATTATAGGATTTTAGTCTCAGTACTTTATGTAAGGAAATCTACTTATACATTTTTTATTATCTTTTTTCTTTTTATGTTTTTAGTATACATCTACCCTGAACTCCTTGCAACACAGTGTCAATACTGACTACATTGAATTGAAGTTTTGGACAGATATTTTAGAGTAAAAGGACTTAGTAATGGGTAGCCAGTGTAGAGGTTTGTTGTAAATTGTCAGGATCCCTTTTTGTTTCTTTTTAGGATGATAGCCCGAAGATTTACCCTACAGCCCCTCAACCTGTCCCAGCCTCATTCATCGTAGATCAGCTGCTGCTCGAGCGCAGTGAGGACGGCCTCATGAGGCTCAAAGGTGAGTAAGAAAAAAAACTACCCCCCAAATATCAGCATGATCATGAACCGTAAAACCACAAATACTCTAGTTTACAACATCTACTGTAACAGCTGTTTCCAACAACAGAAAGATGAACAGAAAGTGATCTTCACCATTTCCTCTCTGATTGCAGCTGAAGGTACGGACCCTAAAGCCTCAGCAGGTGTTCCTGTTGCTGGCCCCGACAACCCAAACCATTTCTGCTCTGTTCAACAGCAGAGCGAGGTAGGGGAAACCAAGCACTTCCATATATGTGTATGTATATACAGTATATATCTGTATATGCTTCAGCTTGGTATGTCTGCAGCCAGGATTTTAGAAGGACTCCTATATGTGGCTTTTGTTTGTTTGGATAGGAAATGTTTGACTTTTTTTCGCTTGGTTAGTTAGACAAAAGTTATACTTTTTTAGACTTTTCTCGGCACACTTCATTAAAGAAATGTATTTCAAAAAAGTAAGAAATATTACGCTGAAATATATTGTTGTCTATGGTCCTTTTTTGTTCACACCTAAAAACATAGTGTATCTTGTAAACTTCAAAGGATATAATATACTAAACTCAATTTGAAAATAAGAGTATGTAGTCACTGATCACTATCCTGCACACTATAGTGATCACTATAGTGTGCAGGATAGTGACTATAGTGATCACTATAGTCACTATCCTGCAGACTAACTCACAAAACATCAACCAAAATACACACAATTCTACTTGTGTTTAAATCTGTAGGAATGTGCTCCGTCTGTTATTAAATACAGCTGTAATACTGATGTTTTGTTGCTGGTCAGCTCTAACGCAGAGATGTGTCAGAGTAATGTTATTGTAATTACACCGGTTGCTGTCCGGCAGAATCTGATATCCGCCCACTTGGCGTGCATTAGCTGTAGCTGAAACTAACCAACCCAACAATCCGTTACAGAGACGAACCCTGGAGTGCCAGCTCTCCGGTGCCCAGGCTGCTCTCGCCCAGGCCCTCGGTGAAAGAGAACGCCTCCTTCTGGAAGTCAGGAAGCATGACCCCACGTTTACTCTCTGAGCCTCTCTGTCTTTCACCTCTGAACCTACCGCATCACTGCTCCTGCTGAGGAACAGTGATGGGATGTATCAGGCTGAAAGTCGGGACCCAGCAAGACTCAATAAAAGCATGTTTGGACTTTGGACATGTTTTGAAAAGAACATAATTCCAAGTTGTGGCTCTGCACTATATTACACTGTTCAATAGATACAGAAAGAGCTCCTATAACAATTACGAAAATGGCAACCTAGTGAACTTACTTTACATTAATGGTACTTTTTAATCTGGTAGTCTAGATATTCCTCACTGCTGTACTTAACACAAATGATCCTGGTTAGTTCTCATCCAAATCGGCGTGGACGGTAAACTCATTGTGTGGTTTCCGTGGTCGTCACAGAGCATGCAGAGTAAATATCAAGTTTTAATTCTCTTGTGTTCTGGAAATATTGAGTTGAGCACTTGCCAAAACCTCTTCTTCACATGCACTGACACTGCCAGACAGCTGCTAGTCCATGAGTCGCTCCCTTCTACGAAACACAAGTTAATGTCGAGCATGCTTTTGTGAACCGTGCTAATGTACACGTAGCACATTTACAGATACACTCTCATACAGCTATATACACTTAGTTGTGTAGATTACTCCATTTTTTTTAGGTGTGTGTTCCTTTTCATTTATAAGTATTATGACAATATTAACAGCTGTTACTTGTTGAAAATGTGTTGTGATGGGTAAGGAAAACAATGCACTTTTTTAAAGTTCTTTTTTTTTTCTTTTTTTTTTTTTTATATAAAAGAAGCAAAACTACACTGCTTCCACTGAGAGACGGATGCATCTCTTACCACCTTGCTTGCTTTATCACCACCAGGGTGGAATGGTTACAGGGCAGGTCAAATCACTCTCCAGTGTTATTTGTCTTTGAGACGTTGATGGCGCTTCTTTTGTGCTGTGAAACGATGCGCTCTGTGGCCGAATGTCCACTGAAGACGAGACACCTTCTGATCTCTCAGCTGCGAGGAGCAGGTTGCGCAATAGCTCCAGTACTGTAACTGGGTTAGTCTTTTCACTCTCTGCTTTAAAGAGGTTATGGATTATACCAGCTTCCAGAGTACTTGATCTCCTTTTTAAAAACTTGTTTTGTAGCTTTGCCAGGAAACAACTCAGACTGCTAGTGTTATTACCTCTGTGCACATTTGTCATGTATAGTGGTCGTGAATTTATGTGTGTATTTATTTTTAGATTTGTCAAAGTGTGCTTTTCGTTGCACCACAGTTACTTTACAGTGTATTGAAGCCATATCAATCAAAGAAAATTACATTTTAAAAGAAAAAAGAAAACGCTTTGGTACTTATGATGTATGTGCAGTGTGTCATGTGAAGGATCCAAAAAGACTGTTTGACAGTAGTGTATGAATGCTTTCATGAAAAAGACCTGTCGGCTACATGTTCTGTACAAATGTTCTTTTGTTAAATCAGTGGTTTAGTGGAGGTATGGTTATTTGTTTTAATGGTTGCCAAGTGTCACCGGTCATCATTGTCCCACTGTGTGCTTGGGAGACCCCTGGTGGCTGAACTTGCCAGAGCATCCCCCTTCACAATGTATCCTTTCTTCTTTCTTAATATGGGTTGCCTTGCAAGCTATGAATGACAGGTGTGCATTCTTAAAGAGGAATGTAAAAAATATTCAAGCAATAGTAAATATGGCTTTGGTTTAACCAAGAACATGACAGAACGGTAACACTACACATTTTTGCTGTGGAATTAAGTTTTCAAGATAAATGTCAAAGAAAAATGATTTACCTGCAAAATACTAGGTTTTAATGTTTCCCCCTCAACTTTAAGCACATTCAACACGTCCTAACTATCAGTGGAAGAAAGCAACCTCAGTATAACTTATAGTTGTGATCTCCTCAGCTTTTGATGTTTATGTTTTTGCATGGCCTGAGTAGACAACGTGGTACAGAATTGAACTTCCCATGCTGGATGCAACACGTAGCTGTAAAGTTTATCCAGTCCCCTGTAAGGCCTCAATGTGAAGTAGCATCCCTTTTCTGCTGACAAACTGGTGCTCTGAGTTCCACCTGCTCATAACTTGTGCTCATAACCATGCAAAGAGATTGACAGAGTGTGAACATAAGGTCACTTTGACTTGGCAAAATGTTGCCACTGAAAGCAGACGCATGTGCTGGGGCACTGTTGCATAGTTCATGCCTTGTGAATTACTTGCACTCGTGTGATAAATTCACTGGATTTTGCACTTGTTTTGATGTAAATCAGTATTTTTGTCAGTTGTGTAGTTGCATTGAATTTTGTATTGTCTTTATCACTTCATTGAGACTAATATAAAATTGGTTCTGTGAACCAAAGCTAGTAAGTGGAAAATATTTTAAAAGTGTAAGAATAAATGATTAATTGCTGAACACATTTCAGTTGTGCCTTTTAAGTTTTAAGAGAACGTGCATGATTCTGTGTAACAAAAATATATTTATTGCGTCCACATTTTTGTTGTCATAAATACAGCAACTGGTGCATTCAAGTCTCACTCCAATTATTTTAGTAGTGTGATCTATAGTTTCAACTTTGACCTCAATAAAATGCTCATAGTTCCAAATAAAACATTGTTTTTTATTTCAGTAGTGTGAGACAAATAATCAACTGGGGTGAGCTGATTTACCTCTGCAGTCAACTACTCACATGAAAGATTTTATCACTTGAAAAAGGATCCAACCATGTTTGAAATGTCAATCAAAATAAATACCCAATGTGTGCTTGTATGGATACAAAAAACAAAGAGCACATTTTTGCAATTCAAACAATTAGAACTTGAAGGCATCACACAATTTTCCAACCAAAAATGTTTTCTCCAACGTTCACCGGTTATTAAAAATTGAGGCACGAGAACAAAACAGTATAAAATGTACTGTATTTACAACCATAACACATGAATATCATTTCACAATATTTGCACTGTACTGTATGTTCCATCAAGTATTTACCTTGACGATTACAGGCGAATGGCAGGTCAGAGCTACCTTCATGCAAGGGACCCTCTTGATCTTGTCTGTATTTACCATTCTTCCATACTACAGTCAGTCTCTGATTTTGACTGGTTAGTAAAAAAAAGATCAGTATCTACTTTGCTACAGTAAGTCTATAGAAGCTTCATGACAAGTTTTCCACAAGCTATGGCACCACTTTCTTATCGCAAGCATGCTCCTAAAGCACAGGTGCTTCAGTGAAAATGAATTTGTTTGAACTTGGTGTTGGGGATCTGATCTCTGCTCTTTAACCTCCTCACTGCTTCCCTCATGTGCTTAGGCTGAAGCGGTGGTGTATCTCCCCACTTCTCACAAACGTCCAATGCTGTGGAGGACAAAGCCAAAATATTTAACTACATGAGTCAAATGTTAACTGCACTGAGAAGTACACATACAATGTATTTAAGCATGCATTCTGTTAATTCTGTCGGAACTTTGTTTTGTCCGTCTGCCACTCACCTTCCTCAACAATTTCACCAGCAAAAACCTTGGAAATACCAGACATGGCAATCACCACATTCTGGGACACTGATGATCCTGTTATGGACTGGATCAGCTAGAAAAATTTAAATAAAAAAAAAGACATCAAGCCAAAAATGTAGATTCAGAGATTTTTTTTAAACTCAGTGTTTAGAAACGCTTACCCTCTTAATGGCTGCCTTAGGGAAGGCAGAGCGTCTGTACATCTCATAGCGATTCAGTTGCTCTTCAGAAAAGGATGACACCAAAACTCTGTAAGACGAGAAAAACGGGGGTGGTAGTGTTTACTGGGATGAAATTTAAAGAGTTTTTGGATCGGAATGATCTTCTGTTAGAAATCCCAGTCTTACTGCATCTTTTGTATTTCATCCTCATCAACCTTTTGGCGCTTCTCTTTTTTCTTCTCTGGTTCCACCTTCAGTCTTTTGGATTGGCCAGAGGTTCCTTCTTCGTCATCTTCCCCGGCTGCCATGTCCTTCACAGTGGAAGAAAACGTGTCACTACAAACAATGAGTTGCCCTTTGTAAAGTCACATAAAGACGATGTAAAGAGAACATGTATGGCAGCTTGTTTTTAGGCATCATTTAATTTTTTTCATTTTTTTGTTAAATTGAAAATAATCAAAAATGACTGTTAGGAAAACTGTGGCATGGCCCATTGGTCTTTAATTTGAGCCACACTGTTAGATACATTGAGCTTCATCAGAACTCACAGATTTATCCTCCTGGTTGGGCTGATCTTGTGAGGATGACTCTTTGTTTTCATCTGCAGGTTTTGCTGTGGCAGGTCCATCCTCACTTTCCTCTGATTTAGGATGCTCCTTATGAGCAGAAGTTCTCTCGGGTGTACTCTCAGGTTTGATCCGTGCAGGGTCGGCCATAATCACTCGGTCCCTCCAACGCTGGCTGACAGGTTTAGATTCTGTAATATAAAAAAGGTAGTTGATTTGCAGTGGTGGAACGTGACTAAGTACATTTTATTTTAGAGATGCAGGACAGCAACGCTACAAATATGATTGTCTTATAGAATATGATGAATTACTGTAGATTTAACTACCCAACAGAATGAACATAACATAAACAACAATTAATTCAGCAGTACAAATGAATCCAAAAACAATATATATAACGTAAACTGTAAAACACTGACCGGGACGATTTTACTGCACAATGACTACTTAAAAAAACATAATATAAAACATTATGTACATTTAGCTGATAACACTTGCATACTTTTTACTTAGGTCAAGTTTTTAACGCAGGACTTGTGTTGTAATAGTACTGTAAAGCATCTGAATACTTCATCCCCCACTGTTTATTAGTTTGTTGCTAGTTTGGCTAAAGCTAGATAGTTATCATTTTGGCAACTATAACGACTTTGCAGCTACATGAAGAAACATCTTTACGATTACGCGGCTTAGAATAAATCAACAAGGAGTATACAGGTTTGTGTCAATAATCACACCTGGATACACATTTGATGAAAATACGAATACAACATGCACATACCTCCTCTGCAGCTAGGCGTCAACGAAACAGCAGCAATAGACAAGCTAACGGTGGAGGAAAGTTAAGCTAACGTTAGCTTAGCAATTGCCGCTAGTTAGCAAAGCAGCTAACACATAACGCAGAAGTTACCGCAGTTACAATTAGTTATAGTTAAGCTACTCTTTGGTCAAACAACAGCGGTGGCATCAGCATGCTAGTTATCTCGTCTTATTGGTAGCAAGTACAGTGTTGTCGATAGCATCGCTCCGGGTTTCCGTTTCCGGTTTTGAACGAACTTTATAGACACTGGCAGTAAGACATAAACACACTGATCAATACATCTAAATATATATATATAACATGCGATGTTTATTGTGTTATTTTTGCTTTAACTGTTGGGAAAAAGACTTGTTTAATGAAGTGCTACGATCTAACTAATAAGGCACAAGTTCCAAACTTTTTTTTTTTTACAACAGCCAGTTAAATCTTATTGTAGACAGCCATCCCTACTGTATTGTCTGTTGTTACCTGGTGTTGCTGTTCACACCCATGAAGGCATTTAACACGGTTTTTTTATTTTTTTTACAACTGACATGAATGCCAACAATACTTCCTAGTTATTGTTGATAGTCTCAAGTAGTTCACAGTTGTTACATTTGCTGTCTGCATATGTTTGGAGTAAATGAAAGTTTCGAACTTAGTGGACAATTTACAATACAGATGAGCGACTAATAGTAAATCATTTAAAAAAAGATAGGTTTTGGAAAATTTGTTTCGCAATCTAGTCTGTGACAGTATAACAGATATTTCAAACCCTGGATGGTTATAATCCGTGACTCTGCACATGTTTTAAACATAATTGCGCTCGAGCGCCATCTTGCTTATGCCCATCCACCTCCCGTATTAAGTAGCTAGGGCGGGGGGTGCTAGGGTTTGTGTGCGTGTGTGTGAGTGTATGTGTGTGTGAAGCGTTTCGGATTGGAGACGCAGAAAGAAAGGGCCGTTTCAAGGAAGTGACGGACGAGGCTGAGGGGACTGGTCAGAGGAAGTTTGCTTGATGGTGCTACCGTGCTGCTGAACGAAACTTTTCCCCCGTGAGCAGCAGCGGCACCGTGGATCGGGAAGGACGGATCCATCGGCGGAGGGAGCTTTTGTTTCCTCGCCACACGACTAGTAGTGAGGAATAACTTAAGATCGGGAGAAAACGGGGATCGCAGAGGAATTTCACTCCCGCAACCAAGCCCCCCTTTTTCTTCTCTTCCCCGCGCCTCCTCTGATTTTTTTTCTGGGATCCGCGATGGGGAAGGAGCAGGAACTCCTTGAAGCGGCGCGCACGGGAAACCTGGCCGCAGTGGAGAAGCTTTTATCCGGAAAGCGACCGTCCGCTGGTACCGGCAGCGGTTCGTCTGGGACCGGTGGAAGCGGCAACAGCGGCGGGCACGGCGCCTCCTCTCATACCCTCTCCAGTCTGCTCAGGTAGGCTCTGGAAATGTGAAGCAGATGCAGATATAACTGAATGGGAGACCGCCAGTAGATTTGACCCTGTCAAATATTGTCTGATCATTTACTGCTATAGCCTCTACTAAAGTATTTGAATGATCAATGGCTAGTTACACAGTGTGATGCTTATTTTGCATTGCCAAACAAACAACCTAAACCAATGCAGCGCAGAAGCAGTGGCATGCTTCTTTGTTAGCTCCCAGTTCTGTGGCTCTGCCAGCTGTACTATACAGTAATGTGCATCACCGACCTGGTAGGTAATGATGCAACTAAACTACAGACATCTGCAACAAAACAGCCCATGGTCTCCTTAAAAACTAACACGGATGCATTATTAATTGCTTACATACAGTCTAGACCTGAACACTCACTGGTGCAGTTGAGAGCCAGTTGTCAGAGCCAGACTCTCATTTTTAAGCAGCATTATTTTACTGTTTGCAAATCTTTTTATTAATTTTTTTTTAACAGCCCTAGACTTGAAACCCCTTTTCCTTACTTCAGCTGCATAGTTGTGAACCTGGTAGACTTAATTTTTGTATCAATCAGTGGTCACAGGGGGAAGTCCTCGGCGAGGTAGACGTTTGATGTGGTTATAGGTAAAACCTTCCATCCATGCAAGGTTAAACCTATTGAGCTGCTCTGTAGAGGTCTTTGCTCGTCACTGCTTTGTGCTGCTCACTCCTTCTTTACTAGTTGTGAGTTCTGATTTCGAGACAAGAAAGCAAACTATAGCCAATACGCAGTACCTGTCATCCTTGCCCACATGCCACCTGTGCACATACTGCAGTCTGTTAGTAGACGCGCTGATGAAAAAGCCCTAACTGATTTGGAGTGCTGTTCTACAGAGCATGAGACCGTTCCCTAAAATGGAAGATATTGGTAAAGGCTTTGGTAATGGGCAAAGTAAAGTCCCTGTTTTTTGATAACGTAAGATTGCATCAAATGCCTCGCAGTGTTATGGAGAGGCCTTCTCCTAATGTACCATCCCTTTAAATGTTTGCAGATGAGGGCTGCTGGGTAATATTAAATAATAGGATGAAACTTAATAGATCTGATAAATTCTGAGTTTCATTTTGTTCTGCAGACCTTATCTGATTTATAGGCTTACCACAAAAGGATTGTTTCAACCCAGAATTTCCCTGGGCTGAAACATATTTTTCTGAAAATGATGTGGTTTCATAATGCAAGTTGAGACAGCCATTGTGCTGTATGCAATATTAAGACCCGCAACATCTTTGTTGTTGGGCTGAGCCGACTCCTTAAAGCTACATAGCTATAGCTATATGTCTTCCGATAGATAAAAGTGAAATATAGTGTAGGCTTCTCTGCATCCTTATTTTAATGCTGAGCACATGTGAATGCCTGTCAATCAAAATATAATATTGCTCCTCTGGGATCCCGGTGCCAGGCACCTTCATTCAAGGGACAAGTGTTATGGCAAAGCTCGAGGTGATGCATCGCTGTGTTACTTAGTGCAGACCTGCACAATGTACTCAAGGTAATTACATTAAACCCTTCTAATCGGAAATCCAATTCAGGGATGTCATGCAGTCAAGGCTGGCTGTCTGTGGGCGGACTGAGGAGCCCATTGTGTCATCTATTCTGACTTCAGCAATCAATGTTTGGCAACGATAGCTCTGGGAAATGATTGGCTAGACTTTGTAGGAAATGGACTAACTATGGTGTGTAGACTTCAAAAGCCTGTTGCCTGTGGACACCTGAGCTTCTAGAACAGACTCTTAGAAATAAAAACAAGTTGCAAGATTAGTGTCCACAGGACAGTCTGGGGGATTGTTGCTATTGTGTATGACATTTGATTTAGTCTGCATAATGAAAATGTCAATACGTTGCAGGACATGAATTGAATTACTACAGTGGTACGGGCTTTGGCTTGGTGGGCGTGTTTTTGTTTTTTTCTTTCGCTTTGTAACGTTCATCCTCCTTTGTTGGAAAGTGTAGGCCTGTAATCCTGTCAGAGGAGATTTGATCTGTAAGATCTGTCTTGGTTGTAACACATCGCGTAGAAAGGGGGTGTGCACTCCAATTTATTACAAGCACTTTAGCGTCCATTTCCGTAATAAAACATCTTTTGTAATTTTAGCTGATCTGTAGCTTAAACACTCATTTAAGACTTGTCGTGTCTCGTGCTGTCATAGCAAGATATTAGGCTTTATGTGCAGAATACAGCCTAGTAAATAACTTCCTGTTTATCATGTAGATTGATGAGTAATGGAACCTAATCAATTACATCATAGTTCTTTTTTGAAGGTGTGTTGTGTATGTTTCCACTAGATTTTTGCCGTTCTTGCGCTGGAATGGGGTGCATGTCGAGACCTGCGTTGTTTTTGTAACCAGTCAGTTGTACAGCTCTGCCCTGAGGAATGTCTACTTTCCCAGGAGGCTGCATCCCAGCGGTTGCCATGGGATAGACACTGACCCTGGCGTGTTTGACACCACCGCCGCCCCAAACATTTGTTCCGTGGTGCTCCATTATCACCAAAATGAGCTGGGCAGGGCTTCCTCGAGTTGGAAGGTCACGGTGTAACCTTCATAGCGTCACTCTGCAGTCGTGGTTGAAGCAGAAGTAAACTTGAGTTGATACCGTTTGTTGGAGGCTATATTGGTGTCTGTGTTGGATGTTATTTCAGGCCATGCATTTGCATTTCCCTCAATACTGCAGTTTTTGCTAGGGCCCCATGACTCTGTTTGATCCCAGAGGTCTACAGGAAGAGCTCTTCACTAGCACTTCCTGGACAAGGTTGTCCAAACACAGGCAGCTGCTGCAGTCGGACCGGAGGTAAGACAGGTCCCTGGCAGAGAAAGTGCTTGCCCACTGAGGGGAAATTAACAGAGGAATGCATGGAGTTCTGGACAGACGCTTTGAGAGCTTAGCCAGATGAGGACTCGTCTCCCCAGCTTCACAGCCGTGTCCTTTGTCCCACTGACAAAGCGTGGAATGATGGTTTTTTATATTCATATCACTCCCGAAAGACCATTCTGTGGCTTTTTTGTACTTATTTAGTTTTACAAAGAAAATTGAGCTGTCATTTGGCTAGAATTGGACCACCTGTTTACAGTGTCCGACTCATTTAGTCTCCTGTAGGCTAATACAAGTGGGGCTTTTGTAATATTTGGTTATACAAATCAGCTTTAGATATTCACAAAGGCCTCTTGAAATGTATTTTCTCTGCAACATGTGATTCCTTTTCTCTGAATGCAAGCGATGGAAGCATTTCTATCAGTGTGGTGACTTGGTTAGCATTTTTTAAGAGGCTTGGGCACAACTCTATCCCCTCACATCCACAATTTCTGGCTCATCCCAAGCAGACCCATGTTGTCAGACTGGTGTGAGCCGAGAAAATATCTTAAAAAGGGACCACATGCTGTCCTTTAAAAAAGAAAAATGTTCTTCTCTGTTATTGTGCATGTAGAATTCACCGAGTGTGAAGGTGCATTGTAGGACTTGGGATGGTGTGTCTGCAGATGACAGGCTCAACGCTAGAATCTGACACCCTCAGTCCGTTGTTGGGTTTTATAGTAGCTATCAAAGTCATGCAAACTGTCTCACTGCCTGCTGTTTGCGCAGGCAGACGGAGTTAACAAGACAGCTTCCATCACTTTTTTCCAATACCGGTAAGAGCCTCGGATCGTTCCTGGGTAGCTAAAAGCTGGGCGAACAGCAGGAATGGCAGTCGCATTTCATCAACTGTTGACCTCTGAACTGAAAGAAACCGTAGCTGGTTCAACCCAGGAGGGAGCAGTGGTAGCTGGGAAATCTAACACCACCGTGTTAGCATTCCAGGAGCATCTGAGTTTGGGATGCTCTGCTCTGCGCGTTATGTTTACGGCCCATGTTTGTGTAGTCTGAGAAAGCAGGCAGAACGGCGCATTAGTAGTAGTGATGAATTCCGCGTGCGTGCGTGCATGTTGGGAGGAGCGGAAATGGACATATACAGTGTCTTTTCCATGCAAGATGTGGCCATCTTTACTTTAACTTAATAATTGTAGGATAAAAAAAGCTTTCATACAAGTGGGTCAGGGATTTCTTAATTAGTTGGCAGAGGAAAAGTTTCCTAGGAGTTGAGGTCAGAAAAAAAAAAAAATCTTGTAAGGATGCCAAGCTATGATGATAATACATTTTTTTTTTTTTTTTTTTTTTTTTACAATATTACAAAGTGCTCAACAATCAAGACTCATGTGTGTCTCTTAGTTCTACTTTTCATCTTTCTGTTAAAAGAAACAGAAAGTAGCTTATCTGTGAGCGGGAAGGCAATGCCAAGACACATTTACTGAGTGTCATGTGTGCTTGTTTATGTGAACTCTATTTCACCCCACTCACTGATGACCTTGTAATAACAAATGGACAAATGGAGAAGATAAGGCTGCTGAGGTTGTGGTGCATCTCTGTGTGTGCCGCTCGAACCCATTTGTAGGAAAAGGTACCGCAGAGACGTCAGGCCCACCCTCTCGACCTGTGCAGCCCTACATATGTGTTAGCTGGCTGCTGGCAGCCCCCGACCCAGACATTTTCTTCGGTCTGGCCTGCTGGCTGGCGTCTTCCTTTCTCTCCCTCTGTGCTGCTCTCGGCAGTCTTCTTGCCCACCTGCTGGGCCCACACCAACCTCCACTCCACCTCCAGACTTCAAACATGTTGTACTTAGAGCCAGAGCAATGGCGCTGTTCACACAGGAAACAAATTATCCAAGATTCCCTTTACTTTGATATTTGTGCAAAGTAATCCAGACTTCATAGCCTCCGAATGACTAAGCAGATTGGCAACAGGCTGTTACTGTGAAACGCACCTACTTTCATGCACATGCCGCATATTAGATATCTTAAAAATGTTTGTGCCAACGAAGACTTCGCAAATGGTTTTAAGGGCAAACTAACCAGTATTTGAGAAAATCTTCAACCACACTTAGCAGAACAGACAAGTTGTGTGATATTTCCAGAAGTGGGTTGTCAGCTAAACTGAAAATAACTGGCCATCCATCTAGCAAGGTTTTGGTCGAAAATGCTCATCTTCTTGCTCTTTCAAGTAAAATGCTCAGAGGATGCCAGTGAGATCTGTGTCGTTGTGCTGCTGTGAAGTCGGTGTGGGAAATGCCTACTTGTTGGAGAACAGGCTGCGATTGAAGGGGTTTTCCTGCTTCTCCCGTCCCCTCTGATTCTCCACCATCTCTTTTCTTCTTTCCTTCTATTTTCAGCCCAAATTTTCAGCCTGCCACCAGTGATTTTCATGCCCATAATTTTTGATTCAGCTGGAGCCCATTGGACTGGTCTGATGTGTGGGCATACACGCTTTATTCACACCTTCTGCTGCTCTGTGAAATTCTCACTATGATTTTATGAGCCATGAAGACTCAATCAGGCTTCAGCAAAGCTGTGCACTACAATCAAATTGGCAAATGAGCTACCATATCGCTGTTTTCATTACAATACTTTCCTTTTATAACTGGAGCTGTTAACTGTAGCACTAAAACAAGATTAATATGTTTCAGTAGCCCGAGCCCCGTTGACATGTTTACTGTCAAATATTTCTTTAAAAAAATAGAATAAAATCTGAAATGGTTGACTCTTGCAATTTCATTATATTGAACGATGCCTACATCAAACATTCAACAATAACTTTCTTTAAGGCCACACCAGCAGCACCGCTCTATGGATGGCAGTGCTGGTCGGCCCACCACTTTGGTCCAGACTGAGATATCTCTGGGTTGAAAGTTTGTACAGACATTTATGGTCCCCAGTGGATACATCATACTGATTTTGGTGATCCCTTGATTTAAAATTTTTTTTTTTTTATCTAGCATCACCATGATGTTGACATTTGTTTGTTTTGGCTGAGATCCCTTTCACTACTATTGGATGGATTGCCATGAAACTTAGTTCGGACATACATGTGTGTCCCCCACCCCAGGATGAATTGCTTTAACTAAAATTGTTATCAGAAGTTCTAGAAAATCAAAACATAACCATAAATTGTCAGGGGCATCAACATAATCAAGAATCTTCATAGTCATAGTCTTGTTGACGCTTTGTCATAGTGTGTTGCCTAACTTGTTTCTCTGTGCTGCCTAAACTCGTGACACTCGCTTCAGAACATTACAATATGCGCTACCCCTTAATCTGGTTTTCTTAAAAACCTTCACGATGAGTGTGCACTACTTTTATTATCACACGATCCCAACATGGCTCTTGACGGAGAGTTGAGCTCATTGAGAGTATTCCTCAGCAGGCCTGGGGGGAATATTTCAGTCTCTCTCTGCTGAGGAGAAGCTCAGGTTGGCCAAGAGGCATCTGGTTTCACCACCCACTAGCAGTGCATAATTAAGCCCAATTTCCCTGACGGTATAGCTGACATGCGCCAGTCACTGCTGGGCTCAGTGCCCCGGGCTAGACTAATCCCCAGAGTGGTCACACCGCTAATAGGCTGGAGGACAAATCTGTTTATTTGACACCGGGTTCACACTCACCTGGGTTTTTATTTGCATAAACCTCAGATAGAATTTTGCCTCTCCTATTCCCCCAGGTCTGGAACTAGAAATATTAGTATAGGATACTTTGCAAAGTAGAAACATTTACTGTAACACCTGCTATTGTTAAATGAGTCAACAGTCAAATTGTGCCGTAAGAATGATTTGCTCTGCAAAGCAGCGAAACTGGTAATTCTAGATCATCCAGGTCATAAATATGTAGCAAAGTAATCAAGCATTTGAATTGTTATCATATGATGCATCACCTGCTTACCTGTCAGATATTCTACCAGATATTAGTGAATATGGATCAAGTTATCAATACAAACTCAATTTAGTCAAACTGGCAGATCCATTCAAACACATTAATTAACCTAATTGAGTTGATGGTTTATTCACTTGGTATGTGAATCAACGAGGCAATAAAACAAAACAAACACAGATTCTTCTGTTTGCGCTTGTAATTACTGAGCTCTGTGACATTTGGACTTCAGAGTAAAACACACTAGAGATTAATGTGTAAACCCACATATTTTGGAAATTACAGTCTTTTCAGAATTCCTTCAGTATGTGTGACTAACATCAGCAGACTAATGCAGAGAATACATAAAAGAGGGGACATGTTATTATCCTTCCTTCTCTCGTACTGGCCAGGCTTTGTACAACACAGAATTACACCCCCCCAGAATCTTTTTCAAACTCCAGCTTCATCCCGCTGATATTCCCTCAGGGAAATTAAGGATTAGCTCAGCCTTTCAAACAGGAATTCCTCAGTCAGTTCGCATGAATGTGTCCCCTCCCAAACCAAATCAACTCTGTTTTGCCCATTGCCCTGCTATGGGCCTAAGCCCCGTCCCTCAGTTAGGTTGGTTGTGAGCTGGAGTAAGAGGATGAAGTGGATTGTCGAGCACCACTCTGACTCATGCCCTTGAGTGCCATGCTGCCAAAATGCTCTGAGGACGTTACACTTGGACTGCACCTAAAACCGCTCCTACGGGCAGCTGTGCTTGTAGCAAGTTTAAATACCATGACGGTGAACAATTATAATGAGCAGACGTCTTCATTCCCTCTGCAAGCAGAAGATTGTGACGGTGTTAATTAACACCCATGTCCCAGATTCCAGCTGTAATATTTTTTTAAACCAAAACCAGAAAGTGGCACCATGCTGTGGTTTGAGATGCGGTACAACCCCGGTTATGTTTTTATTGGTCCTGTGACTGATGTGACACAATGTTTATTTTTCTGAGTGGCACTTTTAGAACTTCTGGCGGCGACGGATGTATGTATGTATGTATGTATGTATATGTATGTATGTATGTGTGTGTATATGTGTGTGTGTATGTATGTATGTATGTAT
>CALSBV010012228.1:3467125-3494186 GCA_943590825.1 Bovichtus diacanthus | reverse complement strand
TATATATATATATATATATACCCTATATATATATATATATATATCCTATATATATACCCTATATATATATATATATATATATATACCCTATATATACCCTATATATATACCCTATATATATATATATATATATACCCCATATATATACATACCCCATAACACACAGTTAATGTCCTTGTTTTCACACATGTTAATTATGTTCCCAAAGGCCTGGCATGCCTACTTGCATTACTCTAGTAGTAGTTACTGCCCTATGTCCGCTTTCAAAAAGATTCTCCAGTCGTAGTCACTGCTCTGTTCATGTTTATGTTAATTTGTTTATGGGCTTTTTGCTGTAAGCCGTTACATAACTCTTTATCTAGGACAGCAACTAGAGGTCTGTTTCTGTCTCTGTTTCCCCCTTTTGATGTGTTCAGCGGCCATGCCATACCAAGGCAGTGTTGCTGTACTCTTAACTACACATTTCGTTCTTGGTTCGGGAGGAATGGAGAGCAAGTGTGTACGTGTGAAGCCTCAAGAGCTGACATAATCGCAGCTCACACATTTTCCCCCTCTCTGACAGAAATGTATCAATCCCCAGCATTTCCTCCCGCCACATTTACCTACTCTAGTGTTTCCTCCTAGCACGTCCTGCTTTTGATGTCCCATGTCTTCACGGCTGCCTGACTTTGTGAGATGAGATCCATAAGGCCCGCTGAGCGAAATAAACGGCTTAGGTTATGACTAGTAGAGTGTTGCATCCCTGTGTGTCTGTGCTTCGTCAGGCTCATTGTTCTGCAGGCTATAGAGCCCTCCAAGACATTTATTTAATGAGACGGCTCTGACTGTGTAATTGCAGGCTGCTCTGAGAGCTATTATGGGAGATGTATTTTAGGGGGGCAAAACAGCCATTACTGCGACAAAAACGAGCCGCATATGTGTGTGAAGCGAAGTTGCACAGTAGCACTGAAGCTGATATGAGGAGGCTGAGCATCCTGCTGCCGCACCTTTTACACATGGATCAATTCATATTGTGTCTGTGAGTGTGTTCACCTCCGGAAGCTGTTAGCTCTTTTCCGCACTGCTTTGCGTTTTCCTCGTAGAGTTCTCTCCAAAGGCTTTATTCATAGAGATGACTTGTTCGCATCAAAAGCCAGTCATCATTTATGAAGCTACCCTAATGTTATCAGTAGTTTGCATTGGTTTCGAGACGGCTTTCTATAATGTATCAAAAGTTGTTTTTTTATCGTTTTCCCTCCCATTCATGATTGATTCTCTGCGAGGCCCACTGGTTTTGCTCCCATTCTCTTTCTGTTTTGCAAATGACTCTGGTCTCAGATATTTGGTTCACTAGTGCTGGGATTTCCGCGTGGCATGATTTATTTAGGATGTGTTCAGGTCTTTCAGAGAGCCTCACATCCCAGTCCTGGCACTCACCAGGCATCCTTTAGCCTCTTAAATTACTCCCCCCATCTCCTTTTTCACCGCCCCCCTCTATCATCGTTCTCTTCCCTCCTCACCACAGCGCTCTTTGCAAATTAAAAGAAACAAACCACGACAGTTGAGTTTGGCTCCAGTGAATGAGAGGGCTGGGCTAATGTTAGCCAACCTCACACTTTACCCCTTCAATGCTCTCAGGCTCCGTCCCGATGCTTTGTTTGTTGTTGCTCAAACTGCATGACAAAAGCCTATTATACTTCGGGACTTCGCCAAGAGTAAT
Organism: Bovichtus diacanthus; assembly: GCA_943590825.1. Taxonomy (NCBI): domain Eukaryota; kingdom Metazoa; phylum Chordata; class Actinopteri; order Perciformes; family Bovichtidae; genus Bovichtus; species Bovichtus diacanthus. Next base: position 3,492,487 of record CALSBV010012228.1, on the reverse strand, counting down.
CAGGCTGAGGTTGCATGGAGCTACTGCAAAATAGACATAATTAGCTCATCTTAGCTGCTGTTGGGTGGCGAGAGCGTCTATTTAACTTCCTGGTTTCCTGGTTCGATGCTGCTGCTGCCATGTGCTTCTTTATTCCAGAGAGGTAGAGAGAGAGAGAGAGAGAGAGAGAGAGAGAGAGAGAGGGGCAGAGGGGCAGAGGCCAACTACCTATGTGTAGGTGGGTTGGGGTGGGGGGGTTGTGATGTGAACAAGCTGCTGTGAGAGGACTGGGGCCCTGAGATAGCAATCACAACGGAATCAGTCACACCCATCGTTAGAGACTTTACAGAGGGATAGGCCAGTGTTTGTTTGGCGTGTGTGTGTGTGTGTGTGTGTGTGTTGTGTTATGAAAGCCTAACAATCCTTTCTATTCTCAACAGTATCTGGAGAGGCCCCAATGTGAATTGTGTGGACAGCACTGGATACTCTCCTCTCCACCACGCCGCCCTGAATGGACACAGGTAGATCAGTGACAAATGACCCTGGGAATGGGGAGAAATGTGCTGTGTTGGAGCCGGTTTCAGATCCTCTGTTTATGCTCTGCATTAAAGGAGGTCTGCACTCGCAGACTATTGTCCCACTGGGAAAATGAAAGCTATCGATTTGGCTGTTTGCTAAGTCTGCGTGTATTCATTAGTGTGGTTGAAAGTCTTTGCCCTGTGCCTTCGTTGATCTGCAGCGAGGTGGTGGAGGCGCTGCTACGAAACGAGGCCATGACCAACATCGCCGACAACAAGGGCTGCTACCCTCTCCATCTGGCCGCATGGAAGGGAGACGAACATATCGTCAAACTGCTCATTCACCAAGGACCTTCACACCCCAAACTCAACGAGCAGGTCTGCCGCTGCATTTACTGTGTCTGTCTGTCTGTCTGTCTGTCTGTCTGTGTGTGTGTGTCTGTCTGTCTGTCTGTCTGTCTGTCTGTGTTTGTGTCTGTGTGTGTGTGTGTGTGTCTGCGTGTGTGTGTCTGCATGTGTGTGTCTGCGTGTCTGTCTGTGTGTGTGTCTGTGTGTCTGTCTATGTTTTGGTCTCGTTTTTTTTTTTTAAGGTTCCACTTTTTGTTTTTTTCCAACACATTTACCACGCTGATAATATCATGAGTTGTGAAATGAAGTCAGTACAAAACAGATGTTGTTCTTCATTCTTTTCAGAGTTTTCAGAGACTACTTTTTTAGAACCGCAGCAGTAGCTTTTTAGTTTCGTACTTGTAAAGTAAAGTACATTTGGTTAATAATCCCACGACACTGCATGTTGACTTAGTAGTTTCACAATTACAGTTCTAATGCTTTGGTCAGCAGCTATGGGAAGTTGCTTTTTTATCCCCACTTTGTAAAGAGGTAATTTTAGCCAACAAAAAGCCACACGACAGAGATACTGTATTAATAGTTCAGCATGGCATGCTCTGTACTGCATTCGAACAAAAATGAATGTGGAAAAGATTGTGACCCGATTGCATTCACCTCAGTGCATCATGAGTCTGACTTCTGCTGTTATACTTGAAGTGCTTTGATGCCATGCTAGTGTAAGAAGTGCTTGTTTGCCCCTAACCATTTTACCTGTTTTTAACTCGTATGTTCTTATATTTAGTTTGGTCTGTTGCTACTGCACAGACCGGCTCCTGTCTCTGGCCTGTTCTGTTTGGGATGAGGAGAAATGACACATTATGAGCTCCACAAATGTTGTCTAAATCATAACAACATCCAACGGGCCGCCCTCGGATGATCAGATGATCAGATGGACTAGATTTCAAAAAGAAAAAAGAAAAAAAGGATCTTCATCTCCACATCTTGTGTCATTTCTCCCGGCCTGTTCATGACATCTGATTTGTTCATTAACTCAACTCTGATTTATTAATTTTTTTCTCTCTTGATTTAGTTTGACTCATTTGTCATCATTCATTCGTGCATTGCTTGTCTGAACCAAAACCATTGGCTTATCTTCTCTTCCTCCCTCCCAGAGCTCTGTAGACCATAAAGAGTTCAAACGCTGTGGGCCCTTTGACCCATATATTAATGCCAAGGTGTGTACAGAGTGCTGCGTGATAAACAACATTTCCTTTTGAAGTGCTTCTTTGCTTTACTGCTGTGTTGCCTCGCTGTGCTTGGGTTTGGGGTTGTTGTTGTTGCTGCTGCTGCTTGCGGGGCCACTCTGCTGCAGAGATATGGGGAAGCTTTTCTTTTTTACCGACTGTCTGTGGATCCCTGTCCTCTGGCTTTCTACTCATGCTCGCTTGTGATTTTCAACTTTATCGAGATGCTATGTTTAACATAAGTGACATTACAACACGCCACCACATGAGGGAATCTATTTTCTACACGTTACAATACTGTTGTACCAGTCTTTTAATCAGGGTCGGGAATTAGGCTTTACACAAAAATGCAAGGTGATGCCTGTCCTCTGTCCTCTGAGTGCCACTGTTCTTTTTTTCTTCTTCCTGTGTTGAAAATGTAGCAAATTTGTAATGGCAACTTGCATAATATGCAGCTGAAGCAGTACAGTTGTTGGCACCACACAGCCAGCAGTAAGAGAAAATATTGACTGACAGCAAACCACACTATCAGTTAAAGCTACAACATGCATTGTGGTATTTAAAAAAAATAAAATAAAGAAATCAACGATGGAAAGTTGTCAAATGGAGTAGCTTACAGGAAGTCCCCTGTAATATTGGCTGCTGGATAGTAGTGTATTGTGTATTTAGTGCACAATAGATAAATTGTGTAGCGCAACAATTTATGCTTATTTTCACCTGATTCATTCTTTTATTTTATATTAATAATTTACGCTACAAAAAGTAAAACACAAATTGCCTCAATCCAATCTGAACCTGTAGCTACAAAACCCGTTTATTACAACGCACATAGGAAAAGCAACCATTTAGTTTAGTTAGTTAGCAAATGTCATCATGCTAAAATGAGCTGGTGAAAACCGTAAACATTACTTGCCAAACATAAGCATGTTAGCATTGTGTGCATGCTACATGTAGCATGTTGATTTCTGCATTCAGCAGAAGGCGCCTTTCAGCCTAAGTACTGCATCACCGAGCCGCTGGCATGTCTGTAGACTCTAGTTAAAGGATTTTAGCTATTGATATCAATTAATGTTCTGCTAATTTAGTCATTTATTAACTAACTACACATTTTATTATTTATTATTATATTTGAGATCAATAAAATGACCCTTTTTTTTAAAGATAAAAAAAAAAAAAGAAGATAAACAAAAAGAAGCTTGGGTACCATCCTAAGAACAATCAGAGAGAGAGAATAAAAATGTTTTAGGAAAGAGAATTCATTTCTTACCCTGTTTCCTATATAGAATTGGTTACTCATTATGCTACTCACCAACTGGGGTTAAAACGAAAGTTAAAGTCCCACTAGGAAAAGACCAGGAGGAAGAACCCGACTTTTCCTCTTAATCTCTCATTTACGTGTCTTATCTGGAGTGCATTCCATCAGGCGACTTTTATATTTCACTTCCCCATTGCATCAGCTACTCAGGGAAGCCCCGATCACATCACGCCTACATGTGGAGAGAGGCCGTTCAGCAGACACTGCAGCGCTGATGGTGTCTCTGACGGTGTCACCCTCACAGTTGGAGCAGTGAGCGCTGCGAACATGTTGGCCGCTCCATGATTGCATTTTCAGCTGGCAGAGCTGGAAACCCACCCAGGCCTGTAGATAAAGCTGTACACTATTTTTGAACATTTGTCGCATTTGCCCAGGACTAATCTTCTAAGCGTTTGGATGTGAAGGCTGGCTTTCTTTATTGCTGCTATAAATTGGAGTGTGACTTTTCCTGCAGTGGTTGCCTTACTGTCTTTTTCCATTCCGTCTCGATTCATTTAACATCGAGTCTTTTGGTCTGCTGAGATTATGGATGATGTCTTAATGTGAACTCTTTCAGGATAGTTTGGGGACCTCTACCTGGTCACGAGCCTGAATAATTGAATCCTTGTTATGAATAAATCAGAAAGATGGATGCAGTGTGGATGCTCTGGCCCTGGTTGTGGTCACGGTTGATGGTGTCATGTGACTGAGTGGGCGGGGTGCATCCTGCCTCCCCTCTCATCACACTCCAGTACCAGAGAGCCATCCCAGGAGGAGGAGGAGGAGGATGGGGAGGTTTTTAGTGTACCAGTCTCTTTGCATCAGCATCAAGGAAAGAATTCCATGCCACGCTCGTCCGCGTGAGCGTGTAAATGGGTGTGATGGCCCCTCCTTCTCTTCTCCCCACCTCCCAGTTTGTGCATGGGAGCTCACGTTGCTGAGGGGAGGAAGAGGTGGGACGTTGTCATAGTAACAGTGTCACGGTACGGTGGTGGTGAGTGACCCAGTGGAGAGATGTGGTGTTTGCGCAGAGTGAGCCTAGCCAGACATGAGCGGTGTGTGTGATGAGGCTCAAAGTGGGGTCTGGGAATTATGGACGATTGGGGCTTCAGGGACACTGGAGGAATCGGACCAGGAAGACAGCCAGACCCATGTTTATTCATTACGTCTCTGTGCTCTCTCCTACTGATAGTTTTCTGGGTGGGTTGGGCTGCTTTGATGTTTCAAACGCCTCAGTAGGGGAGCGCTAACTACTGGCCGCAGGGCCTGAACCCCCCCCCCCCCCATCTGAATATTGGGCTTACTCAGGTTCAGTGCATACAGAAATAGAAATTTACTGAAAAGCAAGTTGTAGACACTGGAGAAGAAATGATTAGTTCATTAACTGATTAGTCGGAAGTAAAAAAAAAAAACACCCAGAAAATTAATTGGGAACCTTTTTGATAATATTTGATTTTTAGAGCTGCAACTAATGATCTTTTTTTAAAAAATTTTTTATCATGGATTAATCTGACAGTTATTTCCTCGAGTAATTGATTGTTCTTTTGATCTATAAACTGGTGGAAAATGGCCATCAGACATTAGGTGAGGTCATCAAGCTGCTAAATTTTGTCTGACCAACTGTATAAAAAAAAAAAAAAAAAAAAAAAAAAAGTCACACTAATCGTGCGATTTCCTGTCACCTAAGACAAAAATAAAGCGGAAAATCTTTTTAAAGACTTTGAATCAGAGAATATTTTTTGCCTGAAAAATGACTTCAACAATCAGCCGTCAAAATAGTTATCGTTCGACTAATTGATTAATTAATAGACTCTAAATATATTAATCATTTAAGTAATTTTTCATCTCTGGTTCCAGCTCCACATAGGTTTTCTTTTTTTTTTTCCTCTGTTTTACTTTACGTAAATGAAATATACTGTATATTTGGGTGTTGGAACTGAAACAAGACATTTTTAAAGACGATGATTTAAGACAATAATCTGTAGATTATTCAATATTAAAAAGAATCATCAACTGCAGCTCTTGTCAACTCTCCCATTACATTTGTTAGGAGGAATAACCTCATCTAAGGAATGATGGCGTCAGGATTATCTAATCATTATCATCCTCTAATATCTGGGCAGCATACAACATTAACATTTTAAAATGTTGTATTAAAATGATGTGAGAAAACTGAATTGTATAGAAACTCTGGCTTCAGTAGAGACTATATTAATGAACGTCTTCATTGACCTCTTTTTTGTTAATTAACATACATTCTGTGTATTACTCCATAATAAGATATAGCCCCTAGTCTGCCCAGACTCGTATCACGCTACCTCTCACCCAGGCTTCATCTTCCTATATAGGTCACATGTCTAATACAATACTTGTTTAGATTACTTCCTCTGACCCGGACTCAGATGTCACGGTGCTCTGCTATTAATGTGAACTCCACCATATGCTCCAAGTTACCCTGGACACATTCAAATATAATAATAATAATTTTTTTTTTTTTTTTAAATGTGTGGCTTTTAATAACATAATATTAATATATTTATGTCAGGCTTGCTCTGCAGTGTCTCTGAAGGCTGATGTAGGAAAAGTTTCTGATGGCAACGGCAGAAGTAATTTCTTCGGACTTGGTCACCTCATTATCAGTAGTGCGCAGTTTCCCCTCCTTCCTCTGGGAACATCGCTCGCAGTCTGCCAGCGTGCTCATTTATCCCTTCTGTCTGTCACTTCAGTGTCCAGCTCTTCCCTCCAACAACACCATCGCACCGCCTCCCTTTACCTTCTGCTCCCTGCTCGTCCTCCAGGACTCGCTCTTGTCTCTGGCGTGCCAAGAAATGGCTGAAGCACATTTAAGGAGTCGTCGAGGGGACATGTTGTGGTTTAACAGAAGGACCAGGAATTCTCCATTGTCATGCATTCGCATTTGCAAATTTCAGGGTGTGTCTTGTGTGGCAGTCTGAGCCATTTGTTACTGGAGGAGGAGAGGTTGAGTTGCAGTCAGAGATAGTATCTAAGATCTTAAAGGGTTTTACATTAGTTATGTTTGGAAAGTCCCATTTAATCAAGTAGAATATGAAGGGGGGGAAACTAATATTTCCTGTAAAAAAAAGGAGAAAAAGTCCACTGTGCAGAGAATGACAATCTTTGGCAGGAAGCCAGTTAGACATTCATCTCATTACAGGACTGCAAGGTCTGTTAACTCTGGAATGCGTGACAGTTTCTAAATAAAAATACATTATTGGAGTCAGCTTTTATATTATTGTCCCTGTGCATTTAATGGAAAGAACACTTTGGGAATTCATTTGTATTTAATGGGCTTTAAACAAATGGGGGGGAAAAAAAGTACTTGGGCTGCAACTAACAATTAATTTAGATTATTAATTAATTAATATGTCATAGTGTTCCTAGAAAATATCAGAAAATGCTAATCCGATGTCTTTCAGATGCTCGTTTTGCCTGACCAACATTCTTAAACCCAAATGTATTTAATAAAAACATTTTTTTTTAAAAAGCAGCTAAACGTGACATTTGGAAGCTGGAACCAGCAAATGTTATACAAGTAAATAACTCAAGCGATCAAATTATTACAGTTGTAACTTGATTTTCTGTCAGTTGATAATTAGTCGATTGATTACGTAGAAAATATAAAAGTAAAACTGGTAACACTTCAACTACTGTAACTGTAAATACTTTAAACCCCCTATTTTGCATTTACGTGCAGGAAATAATCAATAAATAAAAGCCTATAATGGAGTTGTAAGCATATATCGGTTATTATTAATGTATGCATGCGTCAGGGTGTCAGATAGTGACAGTGGACATGGGCATGCAGCGAGAATGGGCAGCCCTTTGGCACACTAGCTGCAACAGCTGCTCAGCCCACTCCTCCACCACCTCCCACCACTACTACTACCACTACCAGGGGGCGGGGTGACGTAACCGCTGCCTCGCTCTGCTGCCAGCCGGCACGTCACGTGACAGAGGTCGCTAGTCAAACCTTGTTACCATCTCTCAGCCCCAGGTTGCGAGAATCACAACATCTTCTGCTTTTCCCCCCGTCACCATGCGCCTCTTTCCCCGCTCGCTGAATATTCTGCAGCATGAAAACACAAGCGGAGTGTAATCTCCAGATGTTCCTGGTTAGGGCAGGGTTTATCAATCAGCAGCAGACATCAGTGGAGATCTTAATCTCCTCTTGTTCGACATGCACCGAGGTCTAAATCAGGATGATGTTTGGCGCTGCCTGTAGCGCCACAGTAAAGACAGGCTTTTCAATAAAAAAAAACATGTACTATCCAGGAAGTCTTGGCTGTGCCGTATGAATTCTAATCTCTTTCCCAGCGAGGCTGCAAGTCATTGGTGCCATTTTGTGTAATAGCAGAGCTCCGTCTTGTTAGTACATGATTGTTTGACTTCTCCAGCGGCCTGTGGTAGTGCAGCGGAGATAAGGCTGATCCTGTTCTTTTATACAGTGGGATTTCATGCTGCAGCACAATTCTTCTCCTAGAAGAATATGAAAGTGTTGCGCTGAAAATCCCAAATTTAATTTAGTATAGCAATGTTTTTGAAATTTCTTATTTATTTTTGCTGCGGGGCTATCTGTCTGGTAAAATTAGTTTTAAACCAGGCTACGCATTATTATTACATTAGTTCCCATCATGCCACGTTTAAATCACTTTAATGACAGAATGTTTTCTATGTGGATATCAAACAATGCAACTTCTACAGAATTGATTAATAGGTCATTGTTTTTCAAGTTATGGCTTCTATATCCGATTTCAATGGTTTCTATATGGCTTGAATAAGAGCAAATGTTTTGAAAAATCTGCCAACTGTAAGTGCTCCCCAGAAAGATTTACCTTGTTATTGATGCTGACACGGCAGTTACACAGTAATGGCACTCGATGTGCTAAACATTCAAGGTCTCCCTTCTGCGTGTGTATGAAGCAGCACATAAATACAGCAGTGTTCACAGGACAAAGTTACACTAAACACTATGTGTTTCTCCACATAAATCTCCAACATGAGGGATGAATTATCGAAAGATGCTCCTGGTCCGTCCCCGGGGGGATCGCCTTTTTGTACCCCGGTAGGTGAGCAGAATATGTTTTTGCAAACGAGCGTGCATTTCAAAAACGAAAATCAGAAGACAAACCGTGGACAAAACTTTTAGCGATGGAGGTGGTCCAGGAGTTTCTGGAGAGGCCCTGCAGTGGACGGCCCCCGGTGTGAATAACATGTGTAGCATGGCTTTCCTCGGAGGAGGAGAGGCGAGATCTCGCTGTCTCATTGTTGCGCGTTTCCTATCGGTGAGTCAAGTGTCTGGTCAGCCATGTTTAATACGATCAGATGCTGGCTGACACACAGCTATAGAGACTGATCACCACACTGACAGGGGAGACACCCGGTCCGAACATGATCCCGCGCACTGAGTTCAAGCAGGCGTCTAGTGTCGCACTCCTGTTTTCTATTGTGAGAAAAGGCTTCGTGTTTGAATGATACAGTCAGTTGTGTTGGATGCTGTGTGCAATTCATTGTCCGCTGGATTTACTTGGATTACTATAGAAGCAGCAGACCTGCATGTTTGAGGCTGAATGATGCTGATGTAACCCAGCGTGTACGTTTGCCCGTTGACGTCATCACAGTAAATCTCTCTGAAAAGCGGCGGCAAATGCTTGATGGTTCGTCACAGATGAAAGACGGCATGCTCGTTTAAAAAAATTTAAATAAAAATGTATGTGCGGTGCGGCCATTCCTCTATAAGAGGGCAGACATGCGAGTTTGTTTTGAGTGTAAGAGAGACGAGTATACAAATCCAACTGATGAAACCACCCAAGCAGTGAAAACGGAAGTTGCTTTGGTTTAGTTTTCAGAGAAAGGCTGCTTTAAGCCCTTTTTTTTAATTAATTTTTTTTACATTTGTTTTGTTCAGTTAATTCACCACAGAGAAGAGTGTATTTTTCCCCCCCAGCCAGCCTCCGTGTCCCCTCTTTTGATAAGCAGGTGTTGTTTTTGTTTCTCTAAGCTCCACCTCCTCTCTCTCTCTGCTCAAGCTGTGACCTGCTTTGCCAGTGTAGTACAATACTCGCTCTCCCTCTCTCGATCCCACTTTCTCCCTCTAACAATGAAGGAGATACCTGCTGATCCCATCTGGCGCCAGGTCTTTGAGAGAGTCTACTGACACCTGTCTAAAACTGCCCCTGTTGCCCCCTCCGCATGATGTCCTGTCTTCAGTGGCACAGCTGACGTGTCCCTCTGGGAGTCACCCAAACTGGCATCTTGCGTGTCCATGTGGGGGCCTCTCATGCCAGCTGTCAGCCCTTTGTAGGTGGCTCTGTGTGTCTGGAATGACGGACTCTCGGAGCATGTGGTCCCACGACAACACTGGCAATATCTGCCACACCCATCAATGCACAATACATGTCTGGAGCCAAAGAGCTGGAGGGTTGTATTGGGTTTTATTTGCAGATTGCTCAGAATCACGTGTTTGCAAGTCTGTCACATGTCGAGAGATTGCGAGCAGTGATTGTAATGATGATTTCCACTCTCATGTTATCTCCTACGGTAGGCAGGATAGAGTTTTTTTTTTTTTTTTTTTTTTTTAAAAGTGTTTTCTTTTCTGTTCCCCAGTGTATAGTTACAACCCAGCAGCATAGTCCTAATTATGACTCTCAGTGTTGTCATTGTGTGTTCGTGGTTTGAGAGTATTCCCACGCCATAGTCTCAGTTCAGCTCCTGGATTGCAGGGTTCGCCCCCTGCTGGCTGCTAATGATGGAGAACAGCAGCAGTGCCGGAGGTTCTCAGGTCTATTAGACATTGATCTTGTTGCTGCATGCGACTCATTAGATCCAGTAAGCACCACTTACTGAGCTTAAATTGAAGTTACTACTTTTAATTGCTGTTTGTCAGCTAGTCTGTTTGCTTGTTTTTCTACAATGAAGATTTATGAGATGAGATCATTCATCTTTTGTCACAGAGGACCATAATGTGAGAAAATGTTTACATGAAGGACCATTGCTGGCTGTTGATAGGATTTTTATTTAGGTCTTTAGAGAGTCATCTCCTCACTAGTTTCCTCTCAATTCCAGTGAGTCAGTGTGTAATACACAGAAATATTGAAATAGTCGCAAATTTGCAAGGCATGTGGAAAAGGCAACGCTCGTCTTTTCCCCGTTGGTCATGTTATGTTATGTTCTTATTAACTTTCCATTATTGTTGCCTTTTGGTGCGCTCTGATGTGTGAGCATGACAGCCCATCTTGACAGGACAAAACTGATAGAAACAATATAATAATACAATAAATCTTTATAGCCCACCAGGGAGGAAATATGTCTTCGGATCACGAAACGCAAGAAACAACAGCATAAAAGGGCCGAGCAGTTAGTAAAACAGACACGGAGGCAAGGTCATATGGCACATTTAAAACAGTCCATGTTAATGTCTGTGGCTTAGTTCTATTTCTACTTATGTCACTTTCTTGAGTTAAAAATATTGATGGCACTTTTTTCAGTTTCCGTTTCCAGAGAGACTGCCTCGTCTTTTCTGACCTAGAGGACATTTCTATTTTGAGAGAGTCTGTTCATGCCAGGTCTCTCACCCTTTTGTAACGACACCATGCGAGTGGCGATCTGACACCCGAGTGGCCCATGTCTCTGTTAACTCCCCACCTGCCCGGGTGCCTCTGCCCCTCCGCTCGCACCCTGCTGCCCCTGGCCTTCCCCAACACCTGTCCTCATTAGTCCATGCATGTCTGTCACATATTCCCCCCCAGGCCTTACCATGTGCCTCGTCATTATTGGTGCTTTTTCATGACCTTTTTAATCTGCTAATGGGGTGGGCTCTATGCACTGATTGGTTTAACCTCACGGTGACTCCGCTGAGTCACCTGCTCTTCCTCATTAACCGACATGACAACCCGTGCCTCTTCTCTCCTGATCTGCTTTTGTTACATCTATATATCACTTTCTTGTGCGTGTCCTGTGCTGCTTCTCACCCGCTCATCCCCCCACCCCCCAACAGAACAATGACAACGAGACGCCGCTGCACTGTGCTGCCCAGTATGGCCACTCCCTGGTGGTGCGGCTGCTGCTGGAGGAGCTGACCGACCCCACCATGAGGAACAACAAGTTTGAGACTCCGCTGGACCTGGCTGCGCTCTACGGCCGCCTGGAGGTAGTCAAGCTGCTGCTCTGTGCCCACCCCAACCTGCTCAGCTGTAACACCAAGAAGCACACGCCGCTGCATCTGGCCTCTCGGAACGGACACCTGTCTGTGGTGGAGGTGCTGCTGGACGCTGGCATGGACATCAACTATGAGGTCTGTGTGTGTGTCTGTGTGTGTGTACTTAAAAGCTTCAGTTTGCAAGTGTGTCTTGATATACTGTCATGGCCGATATGATGTTGGGTAACTTAATCTGTTCTTGCAGCACTTCCTCTCGCTACTTCCTACTAAAGCTATGAGATTAAATGTAAAACTCTTAAGCTCTCCGTTTGCAGAGGAACTGCTGTGGTATCAAAGTAGAGCCGGCCTTGCTCCCCCTGGTGGGCCCTGTGGCTCTGACTCTGTACCAAACTGTGCCATCCATCTGTCTGGAAATACTTTCCCCTTTTTGCCCTGTCCTCCTTTTTCCTCTGAATCAAGGATGCAGAGTCTATTCAATGTCCTTCAGGCCTTCCATCCTGCAGGTTTCAATTAACATGGTCCTCTGAGCTGGAAAATGATCTGCTTTGATTTCTCAACCACATAATTGTCAGGACTGGACTGGGTGGTGGGTATAGTTACCATACACTGTTCGGGGCTCAACAGTAACTTTTAAAAGCGGTTGCCAGGCATCAGCTTTCGGTCGCCGAGACTGAAAACACGTTACTGTCGAGCCCTGCTGTTAAATGTTGGGTGCCGGAACGGGACTGCCACGGTCTGATTCATCTGGCTTTGATTTGCTGTACAATCATATGCGTGTCACACATGGGTGTGTGTCTCAACCGTCTGTGCCTCTGTCTCTTTATGCTTCTGGTTTCTTTTCCTGCTCAGACGGAGAAAGGCAGTGCCCTCCACGAAGCAGCCTTGTTTGGGAAGACGGATGTGGTAGAGCGACTTCTCAATGCAGGTCAGACTTACGTACCACGCAGGCAACATCTGCATCTCTTGCTGCTCTTAATCGACGCGACTTCTATGAAGGAAATTTAATTATCAAAAAAAACATTGTCGTTGGTCAGGTATCGATGTGAACATCAGCGACCAGAAGGGCCTGACAGCGCTGGACACTGTCAAGGACATGCCCTCCCAGAAGAGCCGACAGATAGCTGCTCTCATCCTAGGTGAACGCCGGATGTGAAAAATAGAGAACTGTGAAGCGAAGCGTCCTCTTCATTTCCCATCTACCGGCTGTGATACAATGTCTTGTTTGTCTGTTGCAGGTCACATGGCTGGAAAACCCCCTGACATTGACCTCCCCCCTCCACCAATCCCTCCGCCTCTGGAGAGTCCCAGCCCTCGTAAAAAGGGTAAGATTTACCAGATGTTAGAAAAGTTTGGTGTTTGAACTGTTGTCAGCAGTTGAACACAGGGCGGGAAAACCCATAGAGGCTTTATCTTTATTTGTTTGCCTAAGAACTGCACTCATGTACATTTTTGCCCCGCGCTCTTTCTAGGTGATCTGGAGAAGGTGAATGAGTTGATCTCGGGGCTGGCCCCGGGGCCCGAGGAGGAGAGCCCGTACGAGGCCCTGTTTGAAGCCACCTCCTGTCACTCTCTGGACAGCCTCACCAGCGGCAAGTCGTCTGACAGGGACTCTGGACGGCCGGACAGTGAAGCTGGAAAGGTCAGCAGCAGTTTAAGTGAAACCCACCCTCACACACAAACATGCACATGTGCAGGCGACATGGTAAGCTTATCATAAGGTTTCATAGCAGATGAAATGCAGAACTCCCACTAGAGGGTGATAGTGGTCTTCTATCCACATGACCGGGCCTCTAACGCTTCCAGCATTACAGTCTTGTGGTACAGAGTGGGTATACAGTGCATTTCTTAGTTCTTTAAGTTCTTGCAATAAATTAATGATGTATTGATTTGCAACTGTATATTTATTGCTTCTTTTATATTCTTGATCATTTGCAGAAAGATCGCCTGGCCCACTCATCCCATCCTGGCCCTGGTCATGAAGAAGAGGTAAGCTCAGATGTGAGGAGCTGAGGTCATAAAGGCGCCAAACATTCCCATATGTGCCGTCTTTGGCATTATGCATGTGACAGTCGCGGCAGGGCGGCTGACTTTAAAAGTTAGTTCCTCCGAGAGGTTGGACACGTTTTATTAATGCCATCTCTCAAGGGCAATGATTATCTGATGATTATCTGCCGCTGAGAAAGCCACTTTTTTTTTTTGACACCACCTCTTTCATGAGTGTTCTCTTCACGGCCGCTGCTCAAATCAAACCACTTCTTGATAAATATTCATGCGAGTGCAGCATGAGACACAGGCAGCGGGGGCGTAAATAGGAGAAGTGAAGTGGAAATGGAGCGAAGACAAAATCGGAACCTGTCTGGCCTCAACTGTGGCTGACGCGCGATGATGCCATGTTACCATTAAGGACGAGTTTTTATTTATTATTTTTTTTTTTTTATTACACTAAAACATTTTCCAGCTTTCCATTTTACTTGCCGTAGGAGATGTTTGGATCATAAAATATAACAAGCTTTGGTGAATGCTTCATCGGAAATAATTCCAAGTCGTCTGTGCATTACATTTCTCTTTCCACCTTCTTTCCCTCTTCTGCTCCCCTTGTGTCTTTTTCTGCAGGCCATGTATACGAATAGCCGTATCGATGAGCGAGGCGAGCCGGTGGAGGAGGAGGATCACACATATGAGTTGTTGCTGACTGCACAGACCAAACACGCACCGCCCAGCCAGGAGTCCCAATCCAATAAAGGTAATTGTGTGTTTTTACAGTAGAATCCAGTGGGAGGAAAAAGTGTGCATTTCCTGTGTGTGTTTGTTTACATGACATTCTTATGTTCCTGGGTAAACTACACACCCTCACTTTACCGCTTGGCGTATCGGTGACGCCTCATTCCTAAAGAGCCGGGGCGTTTTTCCAAAAATACTTTTTCAAACTCCACGGATGCAGAAGTGAACTTGAATGCATTCCTATCCTAATCGGCAAAGAGCGCCTACACACGCATGGTCAACCCTGTGTGTGCCGTACATGAGCGGACCCTCCTTAGTTGTGGCTGATGAATGACACTGCATGTAATTGGATTAACTGGGATTAAATTAGGAGGCCATTTTGATCAGTGGCTGTTAATGTAGATGTTTTAAAACCATTCCCTCAGGCACCCCAGTTTAGTCAGCCTCACTAGTACCATTTATATTAAAATAAAATAAAAAATAAAAAAACGTCACTGAGCTGAAGGGTTGGAGTTTAATCGCTGACGCCGCCATGCCTCCCCCTATGTGTATAAATGATGACGTAAGAAAGACGGGATTCTTTACTGGTCTGCCTGGTCCACCCTTGAGTTGGACAGGAATGTGAAACGATTAGTTTCACATCTGTTTTACAACTGCTTTATCATGTCCGCATACCCAGCGCTGTTTTAAGTGGCGGGGAGATTCATCTAAAGTCTGTCTGACTTGCAGCCTGATATGTCGCCATGCATAATACATGATTTTATTATACATCACTTTCACTTCCTCTTAGCATAAGGTTTGTCCTGCCGATCAGAAGGGGCGATACACTGTCTGTAACTCTGGAGATGTATTGAGCAATGGGCCAGGCTAGTCTTTCATCGGCCCCAACTATGTCCTAACTCGTGTTTTCCATCTCCTCAGATGAGAACTCCACTGTACAGTCTTCCAACAGTGTCCCACCTCAGGTAAATGTAACATTCCTTCTTTTATCCCTCTCATATGTTTTACATTCGTACCCCTACATCACGCAGTAGTTCGCTTTTTGTGCTAGTTTTTGTCCCATCTTTTTAAATTCCTGCCAGTTGCAAAAACTTTTCCTGAAAATCTCTGCAAGTGCAAGTTGTACAAAAACCATACGGATGGAGTTTTGACAGTCAGAACAGTATACCAGCTGCCATTTGAATTGCATATCTGGAGCATGACCGCAGCAGGTTATATAATGAAGATGAAGGTCTCGTCATAGTCAGAGATTGAGTCATATGTCAGCAGAAGGCAGAAGTCGTCTTAAACTGGCAGTCATAACTGTGTCCGTGCGATCCCGCCCGTTCTATTTATTGTCCTATCTTATTTTATCGCTTTTTCCAATTTATCATGCAGTTAGCAGTTTTATTATCGCTGCCACCCACCCACAACCCCACCTGCTGCCTACAATATCTCCTCACATCTTTTATTACAAGCTCCTATTGGATTAGCTGTGCTCCTCGGCTGCCTAATCATAATAAATGAGCAGCATAGTGTCCTCTCTGCTCTCATCTACAGCCTGGTCTACATTATGGCTGATGTGGGCAAACCAGTACTGCCTTGCCGGCAATTAATCGATAGCATCATTGTTTCATGCTAAGCTAGCTGAAAATGTACCCCAGGGCGATTAGCTGATTAAGTGCAGATGCTAATATGATTGTGTTTGGGAGGAAAGTTTATACTGGCAGGTGTAGGTGAACTCTTTTTTTTTTTTTTTCCTTTCTTTCTTTCTTCTTCTTTTTCTGTCCCACTTTAGCGTAAACCCTCTGCCCCAAACAACCTCAGAGCCCCCAGCAAGACGAAAGACACCCTGCACCCTCCTGGACGGGCGAGCCCACGGGCACCGGGAGGTGAGTTAGATGACTCCTTCTCTCAGATTTGAAGTAACCTAATAAGGAACAACAACTGCTGCTGGCAATGCTGCAAGGGTAGGAAAAGATGGACTGGACCCACCAGACTTGGAAACACACAAGCCAAGCATGTCAATGAAATGGGAGAAAAGCATTTGCGTTTGCAGGGTGAGCTGGGCATGCTTGGATTAGCACCGCCAGGGAATGCATGAGTGGCATTCTGCAGCAGCAGAGCGGATTGGACTTGTCAGGCTGATGTGACATTCCCTGGCGAGCGGTAAAGACTCATTTCTTTGCCAATATGAAACAGAATTCTTGATCAGATTGTGACATTCCTATCTCAGATCCACATCCCACTTATAAGCTGGATATGCCACGTCATCCAGTCAAGCATGGAGCGGAGGTAAGGCTGCATACAGATATCTTTATCAAAGAATTCTTCTTTGAGCGTGCTTGGTAAAGGAGCTGTAGCAAGAAGCGTGTTAGGCACGCTGTTTACAGGAGGAACCGGACAGTTTATGTCTCCTAGTTGTGGGGTGCTTGTTTAATTGTTTTCTTACTGTAGTCCCGAGGAACAGTTTGAAGTTATTTTGTCCCAAACATCAAGCAACATCGGTATGAAAGGTCAAACTTTAACAAATCTATAAAACGTGTGCACTTGTTTAGCCGTAATGCAGTTGGGCACAAAAGGAAAGTGGAGCAGGGGTCCATGTGGTTTCTTCATTTCATGGCTTCTTGAAAATAACCGATGATGGTCGTTAAAACGAGCAGGACACGTTCCCTGCTTTGATTTTCATGCGTGTTGTCTTGGTACGGCGTTAATGTGGATACACATCCATTTCAAAGATATATATTTGAAACTCAAATCGATCAAAAAGGACTGTTTATTGTCAAATGCATGCATATCTGTGGGAGATGTTTTGCCACAGGACGCGGGAATGAGTCAGTTTGACAGTGGTTTTGTGGGAAACATGCAGCACTTAATTTCCTTTTTCCTTGTACATTGTCCTTAGTGACTCTAAAGTTATACTCTCCTTTCCCTTTTCATAAAACCACAAAACAAAAAACACTAGTTTGTTTTATATGTGACCAAGTTAAATGCACGTTTCCCACTTTTGTGTTTTACATAAACCGGGACGGACAGCTGCCTCTGTTTAGCCGTTTTTAGTTCTGCTCCGGTGGACGAGGTTTTCATTGGGATTGAAGCGATCTGAGGTCTGGTTTGTCCCCCAGCGTGGACAGTCAGGGACCACACCTCAGCACTTTGTGGCAGGTGGAGGAGATGCGCACGGTCAGCGATACCAGGGTGTTTTTCATCTGTCGCAAACGTATTGCTGTCGTCAGGGGGAATATAGTTTTCCCAACAAATTTCCACTGCTGCTTCATGCTTTATAGGGTCTCCAAAGGATGTTTCTAACGAGTTGTAACATCCTATGATTCTCCACGGACAACAAACATGGGGTTTCCATAGAACAGCGACCGTGTGCCCTCACTCTTCTTCATACCGGCTTTGCAGCTTTTACAGTCTCACTTCCCCCTCATGCCAAAAAGCACTTCACGGTTCATCCAAAGCTGTGAATGGTTGCTTCAGAAATGTACAGTTGTTTGGAGGCTGTTATGAACTGCAATGTGATAGATGGACGCAGAGCGGCTGAAGATGGAAAGCACCTGTTTGGACCTCCAGCAACCTTAATATTTAACCACACGTATCGCTTTAAGTACATTTTTTTTTTTTACTTTTTCCTGTTTTGTGAGTGGTCGCAATTATCAGTTTTGGGCCTTTTTTCATCATATTACATGATGTTATGTTCTATCACGCTGTCGAGTAGGATAACGGGGACTGTTTGTTCTTTTATAGAGCGGCACTGTCAATAGAAGTTTTTGTTTACTCGCTTTACTGTAAATGTCCAAAACGTCAACAAGATGGCCTTTATTTCCTCGTTGACTTTCTGCAGTGTGTAAAAAAATAAATAAATAAGTAAATAAATCAAACCGGAGCAGAGATTTCACAGGCAGAGCGCGTGTCGACTTTGGACTGCGTAAATGGCGGATTGACAGCCTGCAGTGTCTGCGAAACAAACCTGACATCACCAGTAAGACACGTAGCCGTCGCTTGCCAAACGAAATAGACTCATCCCACCTCTGTGGTGAGCTCACCCATCTGTGAGAGCTGCAATAGCATCAGTATGTGTCGGTGCACACTTTCCACCGTAGATTCTGTATGAGCAGGGGGTGCGGGGGTTAACACCATGCGAGATTGTTGGAGCCACATTGATGTGCTCATAGGGCGTTCACACTCGCAAGCTGCCACGGAGAGGGTGGGTGTCTGGCTGTGGTCCTGACATATGCGTGCAGTCCACTCTCTCCCCCCTTCTAACACACACACACACACACACACACACATTACACTTTTTCCTGGACGTTCAAGTGTTTAGAAACTCGTGAAAAGGGGAGTTCAGAGCGTTGTTTGGCACATTCCCTTGGACCGCAAATGGCCCGTGAAACGATAACGGGGCAGTTTGGTGAAGTCGGAGTTAGTTTGCGTGTCAATCAGTCGAGTGGTACACTCCCCCCACCGCACCCCGTGTGCTGCAGATATGCTCTTTTGATGTTTTCGGTCTTTGAACAGCAGGTTGAGAGAGGGCAGAGCCAAGGCCACACATTGTTAGCAGAACGTTCGCCCAAACTCTTCTGTGGAGGACAAACTTTTCCTGTGGTGTGACTGTCCCAGATTCGCTGTCACCAAACACCCTGACCCTGTCACCCCTGGCAGAGACGTTCCACACACAGACACTCACACACACACACACACACACTCACACACACACACACATGCCCACACACACACGCATGCACTCCTTCACCATGTGTCACAGGGCTAATTATCAGGAGTCTGGCTGCTGGAGGATAGGGCGATTCAAATTTCCATTCCTGAGCCACCATTAGGGGCTAGAATTAGAAGCTAGAAAACACAGAGGGCTGCTGGTCACACTGCAGACAACAACTCGCATCACCGCAGTTCATAGGAAGCTGACTACAGAATCGCATGGACTGGTGATTTGTCTAAAGCCACTGTTATCCCATGGCTGATTTGATAGTGGAAAAGAGGCTTAGGTGGCAGTAATTCCTCAGGGAGAGGGAGGAGGAAAATCTAATTGTTTTTAATTGCTCTTGCCACTCCGTCTCATTAAGGAGTTGTTTTCGTTGGAGAAGGCAGCCGATGTGAGTTTCCCTCCTTTTGGCGATATTTCGGAGTCTTCTTGTTCATTTTCTGTTGCATATTCTGGTGTGTTCTGTGGTGTGGTCGGGGGCTGCGGTCATGTGGGACTTCTTAGTGTCATTTTCTGGGGAAATGGACCCAACAGACGAGACTGGCCTGTGAGGTAAAGCTAGTCACAATGAAGACTTGCTTCAGTCAGGCACCAGCAGATCCTCGTCAGACGGCTGCAAGCTGGGTTTGGAATTCTGTTATTTCTCCAGCCAACATACGCCTTCTCCTTGCTCCATCTCTCTTCTCTCCCTCCTTTTCTCTCCGTCACTCCTGGTAGGAAACAATTACAGATCTGTTTCTGGGCTTGTGTGGGCGGCTTCTTATTAGCCCTGCTCTAAGTATCAGCCTTTCAGTAAGAAGCCCTCTTTCCAGTTCTCACAAACTTCTCCCTTTTTTCTTCACTGACTTTGTCCACTTTCTTCCTCCAGATAACTCCCAGCTCAGCCAGGATCAGGAAGCAGGTGTCCCGGAGCAGTTCACTGGCCTGCTGCACGGATCCTCCCCTGTCTTCGACGGCCGCGAAGAGCCCTTCAGGCTTCCAGGTGTTGTGCCATCCAACCAGGACCAGCCAGAATCAAGAAAACCTGCCAAAGTAAAAGAGAAAGTAGCAGCAGCTGCTGCACCGCCACCTAGTCGTCCCAGTATGGCCGCCATCCTGACAGACTGTGATCCCAAAGCAATTTATGCAACTGTGAACAAGGAACCCAGAGACTTGGGGGCTGGGGCCGTCAGGATGCGTCCTCCTGGGGACCTGAAGCTGGCACGCAGCCTCTCCAAGTCTGACTCAGACCTGCTCGTGTCGCCCCCTTGTGAGGAGGACGGAGGATTGGGAAACCGTAGCGAGTCTGTTTCTAACTGTAGCACTGGCAAGAAGAGGCTTGAGAAATCTCCCTCTTTCACCTCAGAATGGGACGAGGTGAGTGTTTGCACCGACGGTGTGTGTACCTTTTTTTTTTTTTGGCCCTGGACAAAGTGAAGTACTATACTTGTAGACGAATGATGAAGGTTTTTAAAGGTGTTTTTGAATATGTTAAAAAGGCGACAGTTTCTTCAGTAACTTAAGTACAAAATGTTTCATCAGCATATATAAAAAACTATTGGATAAAGCTTTTCGAAAAAACTGAAAACAAACTTGACGCCATGTAGGAACACAACGTACATGTGGAGCGCACGCACAGTACACACACTTCAAGGACACGGGTTGTATGAAAGGGAAATCTCTTATTTCAACTGCAGATCTAAAGCTCATTATCTAGGATTCCTCTTGTGTACAATATGTCTTCTTTTTTTTATTAATACAAAGCCCCACTTGTAAGGCTTAAGTCGGCTTGTGCCTGAGCCAGAGCCACAAGGCATTTGTCCACAACTATGAAACTTCTGATTGAATGAAAACCTCACTACCAGCTGTAAACAACTCCGTTGACTGTAGTTAACTCCCACAAAGACTCTGTTCCCCTTCTGTCATCTCAAAGCCCAGCTGTTGTCTTCAGGGCTGTGTACAATTTCAGCTCCTTCTTTGTTTTGAACACAAACCTTCAGCAAACACAAAGGCCGTGATGGAAAAGGTGTCTGCCTTTTATGTTTAGTAGCGAAGGCGCTCGATAAGTGTAGTTCCTTTCTCAAGAAATTCATTTTTGTTTGCTTATGTGTGTGTGTGTGTGTGTGTGTGTGTGTGTGTGTGTGTGTGTGTCCCCCCCCAAGACAGAATGCATTATTGCGTATTGAATATTTTACCTTTTAAATTGGGGTACATTTATTTTCTCATCATGTCCCGTGTTGGTGATCAATGTGGACGTTCACAACTAAATATACCCCCCCCCCCCATTCAGCACTTTAATGCTTTGTCTGGGACGTAGATAAAGAGCTGAGTCGAGCCACAGAGAGAAGAGATTAGAAGAGACAAGAAGATGGGGGATAAAAGCGACTATGGAGCTGAGAGTAAGACAAGAGACCGAGATTTGTAAATTGAGATTCGGAGAGAACGTATAAGCTGCAGATCTGTCTCCCTTCAGCCCGTGTCCTTCTCTTCCAAAGGCTTCAGGAAGCCACCTGAGTCTATGTGGAGGCAACGCGTGAGGCAAACAAACACACACAGAACACGCCACTGAACATGCATCGGATTATTCCAAAGCGTCTCAAAAAAAAATCCCAGTTTCTTAGTTTGTTACACTCTGCTGCAAGCGTCACTTTACTGTCACTCATCGCTTTATTACATGAATTATCATGGACTTTGAGATTAAAGCCTGAATAACAATGCACCAGCAGAACTGCATACAGGCACGCAAGTTAACGCGGTTTCCAATTCATGCTCTTTTACCAATCTCCTGCAACAATCCTCTTTATTGTTAGTAGGATTAATGTCCAAACCTCTCCCAACGAGGTATCGGCATAAGCTCTCCTCCCAGTAACGTTCCCAGTGTGTTCTACTGCTGGGAACATGCGTCTCTCTTGCAACTTTCCGACACTTGCTGTACCGTGGGGCAGCCCGGTTCGAGAGAGATGTCTGGCATGTTGCATTTGCGATGCCTGAACATCGAGAGCAAATCGCAGGGCTCGGGTAGCACCGCTAACGCCTCCTCTCCACGGTGAGGGGATCGCATTGCTGTCTAGTGTTCCTTTACACAACCCTGGCAGAACAGCCCCAGTCAGCTGGGTCAGTGGCAGCTCTGAGGTCGATGCTCTGGCCAGGGGTTTGTCAGAGTCAGAGTTTTCCACCTCTTTGATCGCCTCCGTAACCTCTTCGGTATTAAAGCGGGCAGAGCAGGCCTGATTTGTAGATGTTGTGATTCTATGTGGGGGAAATGAAACGGAATACAAAATATCCCCACAGATGGACATCTCCATAGATCTTTGTTTGCCCTGCCCGACCTGTGTTTGGGAATACACGAGACGCACCGAAGCCTGAATTATGTATTATTCTTGCAGCATCTCGCGTGGCTGTGTTTTTTTTTAAAAACATTTACGACCTCCTCACTAGACATTATTGTTGGATCTTTTCTCTGATGAGCTCATTTGTTCATCTCGACTGTGAAAGGGCCGTTATTTCAGTTATGTGCAGCCATAAAACTGTGCCAGATGTTGTGTTTATGTTGCTGCAGCGCCACTTTCGGGGTGATTACTAAACTGGGTAATTACTAAGGGTCATACTAGCCCCCACCGCGCAGGCTGTAGTTGAGAAGAAGGTGTCTGAGGGGCATGTATGCTTTGCAGCAAATTGAGCCGATGTTTGCTCTGTCTGGAAATATTCCCGCCAACACTGAGATGGAGAGGGGGCCCGGACACGAGGCCTCTGACAGAAAGAACTTTGTCAACGTTCAAAACTGTTTTCCAGCCGGCAGGCATATCCCGACACCTTGTCAGCGTGACTCATTCATTCTGGTGTACAGTCGGTGTAACCGTGTTTTTGGGGATTTTCCGGCGTGAGCAACCGCGAAGAAGGTTTTAGTCTTGATCTACTTCAGCATCGTAAGACGTTCGCAGACGTCAACAATACAATTTCCAGTTTTAATGTTCTGTCGAAGCCTGCCAAGGAAACGCTCGCGGACATTTGAGTGTAGCATATGACTGAAGTTACAGACAGAAACTGACCTTCAGACCTTCTTTGTATGCAGTCAGTGAATTCCATAGTAAATAACTCCGTTATAGTGTGCAATACAAAGCAATACCATAGTTTGACTTGTGTGCTCATTTTATTGGATAGATCCGACAGGCCGATATATCAGCTGCTGTGTGCTCGTTGCAGATACTGTATATTGGTATCTGTGTACATGACAGCCCAAAAATTGAAATATTAAAGTACAGAAATGCCAAAGATATATATTTTGGAAACAATGTCACTGTTTATTTTTCAGCCGTAAACTCTCCTACCCAGTACAGATCTTGGTCACAATTATAAACATACTTTCAATTATTGATTTATCTATTAATCTTTCATTTTGGGATTAATTATGTAGTCAACAGATGTCACAAATTATAGCCCGGCCAATTCTGCATTTTTGTAGCTGATACTGATATTGATATTTGGGAAAAAATCTTTTAACGATATATTATGTGATAGTAATTATTATTATTATTATTTTCTTAATAATTGAGACACATGCATGCTAAGAGGGTCCTTATTACAGTAATAATACCAACATGTCGGTGCTCTCTGGTGGACAAACTGCAGAATAGTGACGCTGTCTTCAAATGATCATATATATATATATATATATATATATATATATATATATATTGTTTAAAAAGCTGTTATTGGCTGGTTAATCTGTCCGTCTTGCTCCATCACAATTAAAAAAATATATTCCAAACAAAATGTACCAAAACCTAAAGCATGGCCTTGTTTTAATATCCTTTCTTACTTGTTGTTTATTTTGAAAGTCCAAAGTTCCCTTGTAATGTTATACTAGAGACACAGGACAGTATTGACTCTGCTCCTGTAGACGTCGTCGTCCCTCTGCAGAGCGTCGTGGTCCAGTTGGGGAATAAGGTCAATACAAGGGAACATTTTGTGTGCTTGAATGTTTTTAATCCCCCATTCAAACTTTCTGGTCACAGGCCGGGCACTGTACAGTCTAATTATCCAGTTTAACGGACACCTCACCTGCTCAGACTGTCTGAGCGATGTGGTCTCGCAGAGCGTGACAGGATTAAGGCAGGCATGACATTGCTTTGCTTGGAGATTGCTGCTCTTCCCCCGATGCCCTCAGCAGCCAGCAGTAGTGTAATGTAGCTCTTCTGTTGTCTTCTCCCGGTGCTTATGCACAGATGAACTGAATAGTCTGAGCTTGCGAATTGATCTGGTTAGAGGAGCAGGCGAAATGGAAGGTATCGCTGTCCTCTCGCACGGGCACACCCTCCCGCGTGTGGCGGGAGAACAGGTTGTATTATTGGCTTCTAACCGAAGAAGAGATCTTATCAGCGAGAAGGAGATCCACTTCAGGCAATGGCCTCATTTACTGTATGCTCCATACCAGTGTGTGTTACTTCGTGAACCGGCCAGCTTTAAATTCATCTGAATGCCAAAAAGCTTATTTGAAATCCTAAAGTAGGCTGCTGGCAGCGAGCATCCCGATGCATCCTTAATTATTCATTCATATCATGGACTGCATTTTATTTACTCTGCACACTGTCGGCATACCGCATGGGATAATACAAACAATGGAGTTGACCTTGAAAACGTACGAATTGCTCTGGTTGTCGGCAAAGAATCTAATGTATTTCTCCCCCGGAGCAGCCTGCATCTGATGGATCTCATGTATGTGCAGGCTCCTTGTCGTGCTCCCTGGCAGACCATGAATTGACAATATCTGTGTGCGACGCAGCCGGTCGGCTAGATTAATAGATCTCGCATTCATGCAATGCAGCTAAAATGAATTCGTAATTCCAAAGCTGCAATGTGCAAAATATAAGCCTCCAAAAGGGATGTTATAAAGAAGCCTCCACCTTTTTTTCTAATTTGCGACGATTGCATAATTCCCAAATAAGATCAGATATTTTTTTGATTCAGTTACTAACAATGACATGTTAATATGAAGCTTTGCTTGGCAGTCTGTTGGTATTTCTTTTGACAAATGCAATTTCTTTTGTCCAATTTCGGAGCCTTAGTTCATGTAAATGAACTCGGAAGCCTGTTTCTTCCCAACTGAATAGTGATTCAGATGCCGTGGAGTTCTGTGTTGAAAGGGAAAGGCAAACGCCCCGTCTTTCTTCCCCTTTTCCTTTCAGGGAATAAGCCGCCTGCATTAGCCTGAAATGGAAATATTCACACTGCTGATGTAAAGTGCATAGCAGATGAGAGGAGTGTGTGTGGAGAGTAGTTAAAGTTTGATTGGGCGTAACCTAGCCTGCACTCTCTTTAATGATGTTGGGAGTGTCTCTCTCTCTCTCTGTCTCTCTCTGTCTCTAAGTCTCTAAGTCTCTCTGTCTCTGTCTCTCTCTGTCTCTCTCTCTCTCTCTCTCTCT
>CALSBV010012228.1:3412213-3462125 GCA_943590825.1 Bovichtus diacanthus | reverse complement strand
ACAGCTCCGTGTCAATGAAGCTGCTGTCAGGAGGCCGTCGGCTCTGATTTCAGTCCAGTGTTTGCCTCCCCTCGGTGTCGACTGGAGAGCAGGCATGTCTCTAGCTGATTGGCTCGGTGCCTGCAGTCTCTTGTGCTCTTCTGCTCTTTACTGATTTACTTCCACATCAGAAGGGAAGGGATAATGGAGGAAGGAAAAGGAAACCTTACGAGTGCGAGGCGAGAAGCTGACTGATGTACAATAGCAACTGCAAGTAATGAGGAGGGTGGGGGGTCCGTAGCTGGAACTGTAGCTCGCTCTGACATAGAGCAGCCACCTGCAGTGTTTAAGAGAGCGGGAGGGAGGGGTGGGTGGGTGGGGAAGCGCATGGGAGAGAGAGAGAGAGTAAGGGAGGAAAAAGGAATTGCAGGCAGCAGAATTGTGAACAGCCAGGACAATGGAAGGACGCCACCTCGGCATGTGTAGGATTAGGTGGTCCGCTCCTCAGCCCAGAGTGAACTACAGAGGTTTTCTCTAGAAATGGACTTGACCACATCTCCCAGATTGTCCCAGACTGAGGAGACAGTTTTAGCAGTCGTCTGCAGAGGAGTTCGCTCTGGACACCGGCTATTACTTAAGTGCTGGTTGAAGTAGCTGGATGGATCCTTGACAGGATTTTCTTCTTCCTTTTTCTTTTTACTCCTTGACACATTTCCAAGCTTCTGGAGTGACAGAAATGGGATTTATGACGTGGGAATCTCCTCTGATTTTGCTTTTGCACCAGTTTGAATAGATAATGAGAGCGCTGATGAGGGAAAAAGGAAGCTTTAAAATGTGCATTTGACTTGATTGATTGATTCAAATTTAGGTTTTGGTATCTGTTTGTTATTGTAAGTTGTTTCTCGATGTGTTGTCCTGAAGGTAAAACTACTGACGTGTGACGTGCTATTAGCAGAAAAATCATTGACTCTGTTAACTTTGAACTGTGGTTGAGATGCAGTTGTCAAGTTACTAAGTAATAGTCGTTTAACTGTGTAATAAGTGAAATCTCACTGTAGAAAATTTAGTTTTTTGCTTTGAAAGTGAGCTTGCTAGCACCGTTAATATGTAAAGGGGTCGAGAAAGTCATCCCGCACAGGTTGGGCTACTCTCGGCTCCGGCTGCTGACAGTGCAGCTTTTTATCTCAATCAGTCTTCGCTCATGACTGTCTGTCCTGCTGCTTTCCATGCGAGTGCGGTCGTGATCTCAGGTAGATTCCTGTCTGGACCGTGCGTGTGTGGATTATATGCTAAGTAGGCTGGGTCTGTGAATCAGAGGAGAGCCTGTTTGATAATTAACCATAAGTTTCCACAGAGAACTTTCCACGTGGCTGAAACACATTACCGTCCCCGGAGTAAGGTGTTTACCGCCCTCTGAGTTTCTGTTCATTGCAAAACTGGAGCTTGATTAAATCAGCTGCAAGCTTTCATTTTTTTTGGACATAGAATGCTACCTCCTGACATTGGACCTTTTGACTCTTCCCCCTAGTTAAATATGCCCTGTTCCGTTACCTTTGCAACAGTGAAGTGAGGCAGCATCTTGTTGCTGTGTGAGCGTGTTCTGGCCATGTTCCTGGCTGACTGTCATAGCTAGGAATTCTGCTCATATTAGCTGGTCGTCCACCGGCTCATCGCCCTTCATCATCTCCTTCACCCCTGAGATCAGGGGTACTTTAAGCCATCTTGGGTGACTGTGGTTCAGCCCCCGCTGCCCTGCGGGAGCTGACGCCCTGTCCACAGAGGACACTGTCTCCCCCGCCTTCCTGTTGCGGGTGCGCTCGGCTCTGCTGGCCGAGAATGATGTGGCAATGCCACGTCTCCTCCTCAGAGTGCCGCTGCTACCGGCTGAAAGGTTTCTCCCTCCTAAAGCGCTTTCCCCTGTCAGCAGGTGCTGCAGGCCGGCTGCTGGACCAGCCTGTGGGAGACTGGTTGGAGCACGTGGGGCTGCCGCAGTACGAGAGCAAACTACTCCTGAATGGTTTTGACGACCTGCACTACATGGTGAGCTCCGAAAGGATTTTTATTATGTCCAAAGTGCCCTTAATGCTCTTGACTGTTTTATTCACTTTCTTTCTTCACATCCTTCCTCATTTTTATGATCTTTTTCCTCCTCCGTTTCACCGCTTACTCCCACTTAACCCCAGTTTGTGTCTTTGTGTATTAATCCAATTGACGCCTCCCTCCATTAGCTGTGAGATGATCCCATTAGCTCCGTCTGAAGTTCAATTAGCTGAAATCCTGTAACGACCTCTCCCGCTTTTTGTCTGACTTGTTGTTTTTTTTTTTCTTCAGCAGCTGCTTGAATATAGGAACTGCTTATTCTGGCTGGATTTAGCACTTAATTCAGTATCTCGCGTCACATCACAAGCTGTGTAAAATTCTTAATATTCAGTGTGCGTTTCAATGACGGAACCTTTCCCCTCGGCTCTCAGGCAGAGCATTCAAAGATGTTTGCCAGATTTACACACCCTATAAAGCAGACAATATGCAGCTTTATATGTGCTGTCAAATATTTTGTTTACGGGAACTTTAATACCATTACGCCCGGGTTGCGCGTTGGATCCGGTCTGTGCTGCACTCTCAGGCCCTCAGACAGTCTGTCTCCACCTCAGGAGGGCCCGCTGTCGTGGCCTCTCGCTTGCAGTCAGTGGGCCGGCTGCGATGCCCGGCCAGAAGGAAGGAGCGTCTCGGTGAGCAATGGGATGCTGTTGCCAAGCCGCCAAGTTTATGGAGCCCACAGTGTGCGACGCCACTATGAGCTGGCTCTGCTGCTTGTGTCAGTAATGAGGACTGATGGAGGAGAGAAAGAGGGACCCAGCTGGTAGGCGCAGCCACTGGGCATGTTGGAAATGAGACGGCTGTCTTGTGTGTCAAGATGAAAACTCCTTCCTCCTCCGTCAGGCCCATTATGCACCTTCTGTGTAACGCATGAAGAGCCATGTGTGCACTGGTTTATAAAAGTATGTGAGGCCCTGTAGATCTCTTTCTGTTAAAGTTAGAAATCCTGCACAATACACAGTCATCACTGTATTCCGCTGTATACGGGATAAGACGTTGGACCACCCTTTGTCTCTAAACTGTGACTAATCTGAAGACGTGCATAGGATATGTGGAGGGGCCGTGCATGTGTAAGTAGGAAAGAGGCTTTGGATTGCCTGTGCAGTAAAATCTTCCTTTTTGAAATTTTTTTTATTGTTATTTATGACAAGTGCTCCTGAAAACCAGACTGTTGACAAATCTGTGGTCTTTAAGTGTGTTTTTATAACCGCAAATTTAACATTCACTTAAAATGAGCTACCTGTACAGCTGGCAATCTCATTGGGATTTCTAAAGGCACATTGTAAGGCAAAGCCACATTTGTAAGCTCAGCACTCAGTATGTTACTCCTTGATTTGGTCACATAGTGTTACGCACGTAGACCTTAGAGGGAAACCTTTTATCTCGCGGCATGTCGTATCTCCAAATGTATTTTCATGATCCGACTGATGTTTTCTGTCTGCCTGGAAAGATCAAATGTTTGCCCGGGGTAAAATCAATGTTCAAATCCCGCACTTCCACAGATTACAGTATTATTAAATCAAGGGCTGTCACCAGCTGCAGCGAACCCCCCAGAGAAGTGCATACAGAGTACAGTATGTACAGTAGGGTGCTGAACTTCATCCTAACGTGAGCCACCTTTCTTTCAGTGATTACAATAGTGATGCTTATAATAGTACTTTATGCTTCCATTGTTTTGCCCTGTTTATCAGAGTTGAGTGTCACAGGTGACTCTTGGGAGATAAATTACGCCCCTCGCAAAACTCTGCGGTGCGTCTTCATGTCTTGCCAAATGAAGGTCAGTGTTGATCATTGTTTTTGATTACGGTGCGTTAACTAGACTTGTAAATATTGTAAATTAGGACTTCTTGGTCTCCAGGGAGCAGATTTTCTCTTACTAAGCAACAACTTTTTTACTCTTATGGATACTGAAGAGAAACTTGAAACGAATACCAAAACCGTGCTCGCGGACTTGGCTGTCTGACTTATTGCAGTATACGTACACTGATACCTGCATGAATAATCTACTTTACATGACCTGAGAGTAGAGCATTCGCACATTTATCTGCCTCCCTCCTTCACAGCCAGTCTCATCAACATCCATGTTTAATTCTGTGCTGAAGCCTCTGAAGTTACTCTCGAGGTTTTTAATCTTCCTCCCGTCTTTCAGTCTCTCTCACACCGTCCTCAGCCCCGAGTACTCTACTACGGTACTCTTTTCACAGCGGAGAGCTGGCAATTTTTCTATCTTTAAACACGGCTTACAGACCACCTGGCTTCCTAAAATCGCTAGAGGATTTAGAAAAAAAGCTGTAGGCTTTAAATAGCGTGTCATTCTCTCAGTAAATGTTGACCTTTTTTTTTAAGAATCACAAATTGGTCTCCTTTGGAAATGAGAATTACCCTCCGAGTCACCTTGTCTTTGCTCAACTTTTCCAATTGTGTAAAATGTGCTGCTGTGCATTAGCGCTGAGAGAACAGGAGCAGGTTTCATTGTTGGCACAGTTGCCTGACAGATTTATTTTGTCTTCATTTTATTAGTACTGCCAGACTTGAGGCACAGATTTATGGAGCACCAAAATGTTCAATATTAAATAAATAATGGAGAAATTAGGAAATACATTATTGCATGAATAAACTGTGTAAAAATATAAATATTTACCAATACGTTGTAAAGTAATTAAAGAAAGGTCAATGCATTTTGCATGATGTTTTATCATCATTATGATTTTCATAACAACTTTTTTTTTATTTGATTATATTTTGTAACATATTTAATCACCTTAACACTAATAGAACTCTGGTATAATGAAAATAAGAGTGATTAACATACTATTTCATAATGATAAGGTTGAGGTTTAATGATCTTTTGAATTATTATATCACAATATATTGGTTAATTTGATATATTTGCTTTTCGGGTGGAGCGGGCGGCTCTTTCCTGTCTATCTTCGACTCTACTTTATAATAAAGGGAAAATGCTTATTTATATGTTTGCTTAATTTAATCATGTACTTATTTATTTAAGTATTTCTTAGTGATTTTAATATTGAACACTTTGGGGCTCGGTGCAGATTGACACCCGTAGATCCGCATCATTCCTATTACTACCAAGCTGCTCCAGTGTAACGGCTCTAAATAACACACAAACTCATGCATACACTTGGTGTATACAGATATACACCGTTGCTACAGAATCATGGCTGACTGAAATCTAATTCAGAAGACAACTGCCACGCTCTCTCCTCTGTAGTCGAGGAAAGTCAAGAAGTCAAATTCTTGTGCAGGCAGAAATAGTCATAACTTTTTCATCGTCCAACGGAAAAATGTAGCATCAACTGAGCGGCACACTGTGCCAATCTCTCCAAAGTGAGCTGTAGGGTTCTTTTAATGTGCCCATGGGTATGTATGGCATTTAAAAAAAAACAATGGTTTTAGAAACAGCATGTCCGCTGTGCAGTGAGATCACTAATTAAACTGTTTTTTACTCTGCCAGTCAGACTGCTGTGATCTCTGTCTATCCTGCAGGCTCACTCCAGAAGTGGATCAATAACAGCAGTGATTGTATTGTGTTCGAGCACCGCAGCAGAAACGAGCCTCTTCTGAAACCAATTAGATGCTTTTTATCGACGCGTGGAGCAAATGTACCAACGAAACAAAGCCCGTGCTGCTCTCCTGCCCTCGATGGTACTGACGAGTAATGCCTGTTGAAACCAACCGGCTCCCTTTTCTCTCTTCTGAGCGTAGCTTCCGGCGTCTGTAGGCTGACCCTGTCACAGCTGACGACACAGGGCTCCAAGTTAGTTTGTATTCGGGGGCAACTGTGTCACCGATGCAATTCTCCCGGGACATCTCTTTCTTTGAAGCTAGTGCTCACGGAGCTGGCCAGAGAAGAAATAATTCACTTTACGTTTCATGTCGGTGGAGACGACTCGCAGCTCGGTTTTAATCTTTAAGTTGCACGACTGCGAGAGAAACATCAGAAGACGCAGCATCTGTTTGTACTCCTGCGCTGTCTCCCACGGTTTTTTTTCTGTTTCTGTCCTCATTGTTATTTTCTGTCATTGAATAAATGCAAATGTGTTACGTTGGAGAGAGTTGATGCCACCAAAGCCTCAAGACGAATGGTTGCTGGAAACTCGGTAATGGCTTCATGCATTAGAAGCTCAATGATTGGGAATGGATTCATTGATTTTCGCTGTTTGGGTAATGATGTTGATGAATTGTTGCCCGTTTGTCTGTTTTGAAAAGCATTTGTGCGGGAATTGGATGGAATACACTGTTCATTTTTTAAACATGTTTTTTTTCTTAATCATCTTCGCACATCCGTCACAGTTTACGCTGAGCCTTTTTTCCACAGGCCCGTGTGGTCTTACGACAGCCTGTTAAGTATGACTTTCAGTGCCGTTGGTTCGCTGTCCTTTAGACGGTCAGAATGAGTGATCCGTGCCCTCGAGCCCTTGGCCTGAATTCAAAGTGCTTTTAAACCAGAGGGACTGCTGTGGCTGCTCTCTGAGACCGAGGAGAGGGCTGCATTTTAATGAAGGGAAAGTGGGAAACGGAGACGTATGGGCCTTACAAGAACGGACACAAACCCCCCCCTCAGTTTACAATACTCTAGATCTATTCTTTTCACCCAAGTGCTTATGTCAGCTTTCTCTCAGCTAATGTATTCTCACTGTTAGACCTGCTGTGCCTGTGGTGAGGCAAACGTTGTACCACATTAGTCAGAATTTTCCCCACAGAGTTGTCACCGCCACGTCTCCTCAAGTCGCACCGTTTTGTGTTTTCAAAAGTCTTTGTGCGGAGATAAATGGCTCATCAAGATAAAGAAGAGGCGAGGGTAATATTTATGTTGCCGGGGAGGGGAATCTCATCAACTACCTCTCAAAGACGAGATCATCCCTTTCAAGTTTCACCTTCACGTTTAAAGTCCTCGCATTCAGTAGGGTTTTTAGTTCAGGTAGAAAACCGTGGATGAGGGTTGTAACTAACAATCGATTTAATCATCAATTCATTTGTTATATGTGATTTTTTTCTTTTCTCCGGGCAGGCCAACGTTCCAAAAACCAGTAGATATTAATTTTTACTATCATTTATGACGAAGAAAAGCAGCAAATCCTCACATTTTAGAAGCTGAAACCAGATCATGTTGGGAGTTTTTGCTTGAAAAGATGATGATAAAAAAATTTGTTGCAGATGTCGATCAAGTAGTGGATACATCGACTAACCTTTTCAGCCCGAATGTGGATTGAAAGAATCTCTAAACATCAGCTCAACTTCTAACATTGTCATCGGTAGCTATGTCAGTTAGAGCCGCAGATTATTTTGTTGATTATTATTTTTTAAATACAAGAGTATTCAGTAAAATTCTTTGGTCAGACGATTTGGAAAATAGGCCCGCCGCAATATTACTGAGAATGACTGAAAGTGACAAACCGTCAAAAAACTAAAAAAGATTTAATATGCAAAGATACAAAACAGAGATGTTTGCTGGCAGTTAGCAAACATTTAGCTTTTCTTTTTTTTTTTTTTTTGTTGCTTGATGAAAGC
Source organism: Bovichtus diacanthus (assembly GCA_943590825.1). Lineage (NCBI taxonomy): Eukaryota > Metazoa > Chordata > Actinopteri > Perciformes > Bovichtidae > Bovichtus > Bovichtus diacanthus. The sequence continues at coordinate 3,454,517 of CALSBV010012228.1, read as the reverse complement.
CTTTCACAGTAAATCCATTTATTAAATATTTGGTGATTGATTGTTTGTGAATCATCTAGTTAATAAATCAATGGACTCATGTCAGTGTCCCACATTCAGAACAGAAAAGCTTTTTCACAGCAAGCATTTTGACAAAGCCACAGTATCCGCAGTGCACATTGTTTATTATTACATGTAATTATTATCTATTTGATTTTAAATGTGTTCTCTCCTGTGCTTACCGCAGTGATGTCAAAAACGGCATCTTAAAATTCTATAAAAATTCAAGAAGCGGACCACGCTGGGTGTAACAAATCGTAAAGCAGCCGCTCACACATAAGAAACAACATAGCTGAATTAAAACGGATCTACTTAACAGTAAAGAAAAAAAAAGAAAAAAAAATGTGCAGAAAACAACCCAGGTGATGGAGCAAAGACTGTAGATTCTTTCTGTTAGAGCTGCATTTCTCCCACAGAGCCATTTATCAGTTAATCTCCAGTGGGACAGTAATGCAATGATCCATGCACTGTGAAAGCCCTATTATCCATCCAGCTCCCCAAATAGTTTCAATCCGCAGCTGGAGAGGCAGCGATCGGTGTGTTGCTGCTCAGAGATAATGGGCTTTAAGTTGTCAGTTTAGTGCGAGGTATTAAGAAAGCAAGAGAGATGCGTCACGATGTCTTATGCTGCTCGTATATAAGCTCTAACTGGGGCCGTGTTTCACCATGTATGACATAACTTCCCGCAAGAGCTCTTGCACTCATTTTGCTTTTAACTCTTCGTTATATTTGCCTTTCTTTCATTCTGTCTCGCTGTCTGTCCGTCTGTCTCTCTTTCTCTATGTTTTTTCTCTGTCCGCCTGTTCCTCTTTCTTTCTGTTTCTGTCTGTCTGTCTTTCTTGCTGTTTTTCTTTCTGTCTGTCTCTGTAATTTCCTGTCTGTCTGTCTGTTTTTCCCCCCTTCTTTTTCAACATTCCCACACACAAAACTGTATAATCAGTGGCTTACTCTGAAATTGCCCTTAACATTGAGATTCTAGTACCATTGCACGCATAATACTCTGCAGTTTTTACCCTCGCTGACTCTCCTAACCCTTGTTTGCATCTACAGCGTCTGCATGAAAAACAGGCTTGACCTACAGACACCTTCTGTCCCCTTACTGCTGTGTGTTTGTTGTTGTGTGTGTGTGTGTGTGTGCGTGCGTGTGCAGAGGTGAGCACCATCAGATTAATTTATATTAACTTATACATATTGAGAAGTCAGCCACATGCGCCCTGAGCCGTTACGGAGGAAGTCGCTCCCATGAAGCATCGCGATACTTTACCACGAGATTTAGCCGCTAACTTTCTTTAAAAGTAACACAGTCAACAGGATGTACTTGGAGCTCTTACTGATCACCAGAGTAGTAATTCTTACGTAATAGCTAATGCATTTTGACCACTGGATGAGCTAACGAGACACTGCTAATGAGTGGCGTTCAGTGGAGAAATGGAGCCCCCCCCCCCCCCCCCCCCCCCCCCCCCCCCCCGCAGCCATCAGTTACAGTCAACTATCGATGCTGTGGCATTCTACCCCTGCATCTCATATCGCTGACCACTCTGCAGTTGTGACATTGATTTATCGCTCCTTTCTCCGTTATCCGTTACCTGCCACACGGTCCCAAAGGTGATGCAGTGTGTAACAAAAGACAGGGGTTGACCATCATTCACACACTACTCTGTCAGTCCCCTCCCCCACACCGATACGTCTCAGTTAAGGGGCTGTCGATGTGGCCCCCTTACTACAGTCGGTCGCTTGGGTCCCAGGGAGCAGTTTGAAGATGTCACTCGAGAGTAACAAGTTCTTCTTTTCGGCAATGGCAGCATTACTTGTAATCGTTACTTAAGCGCAGACCATTCTCGCGGAGGATTTGTATAAACTAGGTGCGGCTTTGGAACTCAGCAGTGTTTAGTGTACATGTATAAAGATTCATTCACATGACTTAAAAAATATACTCATCATATCTCATATCATTTAAGAGAACTCCTGTTTTGTGTATTTTCTGTTTATAGGGGAGCAATGTAATGGAGGACCAGGACTTGAGAGAGATCGGCATCACGGACCCGAGCCACAGAAAGAAGATCCTGCATGCAGCACGTTCATTACCTAAGGTGACAAATCAGTGATTATTACCGCGATACTAATCTCAGCACAGTAAAAACCTGATTTGGTGTTTTAAGGTTATATCACATGGTGCTACTCTCCCTTTAATACCAAGGCAGTAGTGCACAAGTACGTTCACCTAAATACTGGCCGAAGTACAATTTTGAGATCCTTGCACTTTACTATTTCCATTTTATGTCACTTTACACTTCTACTCCGCTACATTTCACAAGGACATATTGTACTTGTTACTACACTATAAGTATCTTTTATAGATCGAGTTACTGGTTGCTTGTCTGATGAGTTTAAAGAAAACCATACATTGTTAAAAGATTAAACAAATGGCTTCCTACCTCTTTTTTTTGTTTTTTTGCACCCCCTTAAAAGAAACATTGTCTAGTTGTGTAGCACATTTCCTTTGTAAATGAGTTGGTAACAGTTCCACCAAAAAGTAATTTCCACTCTAAACTGTTCAGATAGTTTCGTTTTAAATAACTGCCTGTTCTTTGAGGCCCAAAGAACTAAGACTATCCAATATTTTACCAAAGAGAGAAGTCCGACATATGAATACAGATTAGTGCTGCAGAGCTTGTTTTGTTTTCTCTTCTTTCCTCTCCCATTAACATATAAAGTAGATAAATGATCCATCTTAAGTAGGATTTTGAATGCAGATGTAGCTCTGGAGTGGTTACAAAGGCAGCCTCGGTGAAAGGTGAATTCTTCTGCTACAGGTGAAGGCTCTGGGCTGTGACGGCAGCAGCTCCCTCTCCTCTTGGCTGGAGAATCTGGGTCTGCACGAGTACTTGCAAAACTTCCTGACCAGCGGCTACCGCACTCTGGACTGTGTCAAAAACCTGTGGGAACTGGAGATTGTCAATGTGAGTCACAGTGACGGAGACGCAGACTACGAGGAGTATCTAGATGGTGGAATTTAGTTTTGGAGAAACTTCAGGATAATGGGCCATGTTGACAGTTTACTCCAGCTTTGGTTTGTGGAGGCAGGAAACTCAAACTCTGCATGTGGATACACAGAACCTTGGTGTTGAATATCGGGCAAGAAGTGTCCCATGATCAAAATGCAAAACGGTAATATTTAAGGTAGTGACAGTTTTAGAAGAAATAAATACCTCATACCTTATTTGTCACTCGTTCGGACACATCCAACCTTCTCTGTGAGAAAGTTAAGTATGTGGCCTTCTGCTACGGCGAGGTTATGTAAAGGAACCAAAACAAAGTGGCGAAGCAAAGATGCTTTAGTGAGAGTTGTTCTGGAATAAGACATTTAGGGGTTTAAGATTTAAGGTTGAAAGGTTGTTAAGTAGCAGAGTGTGATGGTTCTTGGTCTGCTTCCAACTTTCCGTCACCTCTGCTCCACACGCTCACCAGATCATTTCCTTTGTCCTCCAGGTGCTTAAGATCTCCCTACTTGGTCACAGGAAGCGCATCATTGCTTCCTTAGCGGAGAGGCCGTACGAGGAACCTCCAGTCAAGCCTCCTCGCTTGTCTCAGATCAGGGTGAGGACCTACTGACTGTTTTACCAACAACGTTTCTAAAGGCTTGAATTACTCTGTTTTCCTTCCTCTCAGGCTTGTTTTTTTTTTTTTTTTGTCCACAATGTCTGGCAAAGCCTGTATTTTGTGAGAGATGAAGGTCAGTCACGGATACGTCCATCGTGGGACAACTAACCTTCTCCGACTCTGTCTCTCTAGTGCCAAGACCTGCCCGGATCACAGACCTCGTCCCCCCTCAGTCAGATGGACCCCTACACAGGACGCTCAATGGACCCTCTGCTGCCCGTCGGAGAGCCAGGGAGGAAAAAAGTGCCAGATGGCGACTATGACGTTACCCAAAGATATCACAGTGAACGGCACAGATCACATGTATGTTTATGTTCGTCTCTCATTTCAGCAGCACGTCATTTCCTCTTTACGTGATGGTAGTGATTATATTGGGCCTCTGCCAGCCTCAGGATGATACTTTTTTTTTTATTCCAGGAACGGTATGAAGAACGGCATCGAGAGCCCCGTCTGACCCTGCGGCCGCCGAGTCTGGCAGCACCGTACGCCCCGGTCCAGAACTGGCACCATCAACCCGAGAAACTCATCTTTGAATCCTGCGCCTACGAAGCGAGTGTACGTTTACGCCTTTCTCCTTCCCACATGATGCAGTTTTCATGGAACATACACACCAACACATTCTCTCTCTCCTATTCCCTTGTAGTACCTGGGTTCCATGCTTATTAAGGACCTACGGGGTACCGAGTCCACGCAGGATGCCTGTGCCAAAATGCGGGTATGACACGAGTTTTCTTCTCCCGTCTCATGGGACAAACGCAGGACATGATGCATATAGAATGAGTGGACGGTAATTCACCTTAATGTCTGCCGGTGTCCTTTTTTTCCCCCTCCAGAGGTCGACGGAACAAATGAGAAAAGTCCCGACCATCGTGCTGTCCATCACCTACAAGGGTGTGAAGTTCATTGATGCGGCCAATAAGGTCAGCTGCTACATGCTCACACTGCTCTGCTCCGAGCGAAAGTTCACTTTTTGAACCTGCATGTGCTGAACCCAGTGCAAATAACAGCATGTTTTCCTTTCTTATCTTTTTAAAAAAGAAATATATTTTGAGGCTGTTGCCGTCGAACAACTGTGATTGTAAATGTCATGCATGCAAGTTTATGTCAGATTTGTTCATGTCTGACAGGGAGCAAGTCTGCTCATATTGACATTTATTTGACATTCATAAAAAATAAAATAAAAAGACATTGAAAGGTCGCTCGGCCTGGTGTAACTGTGTCTGCTTAAACTTTCCTGAAATGACTGAAACACAATGTTTTTTATCACCAATAACATTGTTCTGCTTCTGTGTGACATTCTGTTCTGTTATTAAATTGAGTCGTACGCTGCCTCTCTTCCTCGGTTGCAGAACATCATCGCAGAGCATGAGATCCGTAACATTTCGTGTGCAGCCCAGGACCCAGAGGACTTGTGCACGTTTGCCTACATCACCAAGGACCTGCTGACCAACCACCACTACTGCCATGTGTTCAGCACCGTAGACGTGGTAAGGACACTCTCACTGTCCCGTCAGCTTATTCTGATGCATGTTCGCGTAAAATCAAACATGCATGTTTTCCTCTTGCCATCTAGATTGTTTCGCTGTTAGTTGCCGAGTGTTGGCGATATCGCTCGTAGAGATGTCCACCTTCTCTCCGATTATAATGGAACTAGGTGGCGCTCGGCTTGTGGCGGACAAAGTGGCAAAAAATAAATAAATTGCATTTGAAAATTCTCATGACTCGGTTCCTCAAGGTAATCCACAGAGCTGGTTGTGAGCCGTTTCATGGAAGGACTATTTTTCTTTCTACCGAACTACATACCTACCTACTACTCTCAACCGCATCACAGAAGGAAAACTTATATCTACTCATGGACGAAAAAAGTTCCTTCATGAAACTGCTCACAACCAGCTCTGTGGAGTAGCTTGAGGAACCCGGGTCATGAGAATTTTCAAATGCATTTTTTTATTTGCCACTTTGAGCGCCATCTAGTTCCATTATACTGGAGAGCAGGCGGACATCTCTACGGACGACATCTCCGACACTGGGCCACTTGCACCAAATCAATCTAGATTGCTAAACGGCGCTACGGGTAGGAGGAAACATTAGCATTTTTTGGATTTTTTGGGGTGAACTGTCCTTTTAGCATAAACAAGGTGAAACTGCTAGATGGAGTATTTCTAGAGTTCGAAAAATGTCCTCATTGCTAAATTTCAATTCCTCCAACATCATCTCTTGTACTAACACTGAGGAGATGTGACAGCCGGCGTCGTCAACACTGTTATCTGGAGACTGCCCGATCTCCTCAAGGTGTCACGCTTCAGTTGGGGCTGATTGCCTCCTCGTAGACACTGTGCTACTCTGGCCGTGATAACTAGCCCTCCTTAACCTACTCTGTCCCCACTGGCTTCGGATGATTATCCTGCTAATCTTCCTCATAATGCAGTCAGGGTCATTCCCGACTCAAGCCAGTTAAACAGTGCTCATTTTTTTTCCCTTTTATGCTCCTCTGACATCCGTAATGTCCTCTGTGGGGCTGAAACGAGCGGCCTGCACGTCAGCAGCAAGCGCTGAAGCCGCTTGATAACCTTCAAAGGCCACAGCAGTCGTGAGGTGTGATCAGCTATTGACCATAGAGCTGCGACGATTAGTCGACTAATTGATAAATCGATCGGCAGAAAAATAACAGAAAAGAAAATAGCTATGTGAATAGTAAGTGCTGTTTTTCAGCCTTGTCAAATAAGGAGATTTTCTGCTTTCCTCTGTTTTTATATTCTATTAAACTGAATGGTTTTGGGCCGACAAAAAAAAAAAAATAGGATGAACATTTTTCTCCATTTTCTGACAATTTATAGTCTGATCGATCTAGAAAACAATCGGCAGATTAATCCATAATGAAAATAACCGTTACTCGCAGCCCCTAGTTGACCATACCGCTGCTATCAGCCTCGACCAGACACCATCCTCCCCACACAGAGAGGGAACACGGAGCTGGTCACGTCTGTCTGCCGCAGAAGGCAAGAGGCACATCAGAGCATTAGGTAAACAAGACATATTTGTCTCAGGGCAGATTCTTCATCGAAGGATAAGCTTATTTCGGAGCTGTGTTCAGCGTGCGTGTTCCCACCCTGATTTGTTTTTCCGACTTCCCGAGGCGTGTAGCGTGAAGCTTCAATCCTCTGTCTTTAGTCTGAGGTGCTTGATCATATTTGGAAGCTGTCGGTGTTTTAACAATGGAGCGCAGCTTTAATAGTAAGCTACAGCGAATGTATCCACTTCAGGTTCTGGGGGGGGGGGGCTGCTTGCTACTGCACAATGCTCCACAGATTACTGCCAAGTTTCAGGGGGAAAAAATACGTTATTCTGATATCTTTGGCTGTTTCACTGCACACTGAGTACTGTGTTGTTTAAAGTCCAGAATACTTCAAAGGGCTGCCTGCTCTTCCTCTCTCTCCCTTTCTGTACAGAATCTGACCTATGAGATTATACTGACGCTTGGCCAGGCGTTTGAGGTAGCCTATCAGCTGGCTCTGCAGGCCCAGAGGACCAAACAGCACCAGAACCTCCCAGTGGGACCCGGTTCAGAGGTCATTGAGACCAAGTCCAGCCGACCTGTACCCAAACCACGAGGCAGCGTGCGGAAGTCAGGGGTGAGTCGGACATCGAACATGACTATAGCGCAAGACACCATAAGAACATTGTATGGAATAGTTTATGAGCACATTTCAATAGAGGCTCAATTGGAAGTTCTGCTACAGCAGTACAAGTCAAATTTCCTGACCCTGAAATGCACTTTTCCTGTTCATTTGGCAGTAATGTCATGCTCTGCGTAGCACACATGGTGCAAATGTGGGAGGAGAGGTGAGGGCTGCAGTTGTCTCCGTTTTGTCTGTAAGGGGCCCCACAGTGTCAGACTTTGAAGAAATCTGCATAATTCAATACCCACCATTTAAAAAAAAATAAATAAATAAAACATTTTTTTTTAAATAATTGTACAACTGCTATAACGAAATGTCTTCCAGTGTTGAACTGAAGTAGGACGAGGTCAAAACTCCAGCAACAATACAAATGTTGTTGGAGTTTTGACTTCTTCAGACTTATTCTGCCCTTCTCCGTGCACCTTTTTTTTTAATATAAAGTAGGTTAAGTTGTGCCTCAAACTGTTTTACTCTGTGTAAAACTGAAGCATATCATACATTAATGAGTCATCCTGACACCTGATGTGGTAATCGTGTTTTTAGAGAAACATGACTCCAGCCTTTTTTTCTTTTTTTTCTTTTTTTTTTTTTTTTTTTTAATAATTCAAAACCTCAAAACACATTAGAGCAGAACATTTGTATCGGCCTACAGATTTTCACATCATTAGGATTACACTGTGCGGATGTTTGTCTGTCCATTAGCATAAAACCATTAAGTAGCGAGCCTTGTGCTGAATATAAATGAGAGGACGACACCTCAGGGACCAGTCGCACATCTCCGGCTGCAGCTTAATGAACTCGACAGAATCATGTTGAGAATGCGATGTTTACCATCACTCCTGTCTTTTCCCCGCACGTTTTTTTGTATTTTGATGCACTTTTGCCTCACTGATACACCCCCCTCCCTCCCTCCCTCCCTCCCCTGTAAGCTGCCTAGTAGGACCACTCGCACTGCTCCTGTCTCATGCTACTCAAATCTATGTCAAGTTGTCTCCCTTTTTATTCTCTCAACCACTCAACCTGTCTGTGCCACTTTTTTTCCCTCCTTCCTTCCTCTACACTCTCTTCCTGATGGTGTTCATCTCTCCCAGGACTCTCCTCCTCTCGACAGTCGTTGCTGTTACTGTTACACCTGCACCACCCATCGTCCCTCCTTCCTACCGCTGCACTCTGCCAGCCCTGCTGCCCAGGTGCTGCCTTCGCATCCTCATCTCCCATCCTCTCACTCTTTGCTCCTTTTTTTCTGCCTTCCTGGGTTCTTTTTTTTTTTCCCCCTCTCTCACTGCCTTAAAAACCCACTGTCCTCCTATTTGTGTCTTTAGCCCCCCCTGCTTGTCTTTGTGAGTTCATATCGCTGTTGTATGTTTTACTGTTGTTTTGTAGAAAAATATATATGAGCTGCACTTTCCTACACTTGAAGTTGATGAATGTTACTTTTGACTCAGGCGCCCTCTAGTGACATCCCTGTAGTGACACAAGCAGTGTTTACATTCGCAGAGAAGCGCATTCAGTGTCTGGTTTTTAACAGTGTAACTGTAGAGAGTAACTTCACTGAGGTTTTGTTTCAGTACAAATTAAAAGCACTTGTATAAAACCCATTGTTAAAAAAAAAAAAAAAAAAAGTAGTGAAAGTGTAAAGTAATTTCTTTAAAATACACTTAGAGAAAAATTTTTAGAGTGACTCACAAAGCATTACATTTCAGGTAAATGTCAACACAAGACATGGCGGCCTGTTGGTGAATAAATCTTCTCTTGATTAATGCCAATGGGATGTGTGCATTATAACAAAGTGTATACAAGACTATAGACTAAAACAACCAGGCTAAATCTGCACGTAAACATAGTGAGTGGAATTGATTTCTAAGCCTGTGATTCAGTCCGACTGTCACTGGACAAACGTGCATTTTAAAGGACTTCATTGCTTAAGGTCTGCTGCTCTTCAGAGGCAGAGGGTTTCACGCCCTCTGTTTGTGTTTACAGGGAGAACTTGCGGAGCAGGAGGGGGATTCTCAGTCGCAGGGCAGCGCCACGTGGCTCGTGGACCCCAAGGAATCCAAACGCACTATCAGCACTAAGTACGAGACCACCATATTCTGAGTGGACCCCTCTCCCTTCCGACCTCTGACCTCTGGGCCTGGTCTCACCCCTCTTCCTTCCCCTCCTTCTGTGTGCCTTTCACTGTGACTCTGCCGCTCCCTCTCTGGGCTGGACCCCTGCCCTCCCCCGTCTCCCCTCAGCCATCACTTGTGTCCTCATCTGACAGCGACACAGTCTGCTAGTGCTTTGCTCCCTCCTTGTGCTAAACCACCCACCGCTTCTACACTTTTTAAATAATTGTTAGTGCAAACCTTCCGCTTTATCAACCCCTGGTATCACTCACTCTACCAGCCTGCCACTCACCTCCACTGTAACTCGCCTCTCTGTTTACCTTGTATGCTTCCTGAACTCTGTGTGCAATTCTTCCTTTTCGTTTTCTCACCCGTCAACATCCCACTATTGACTCTTGGTGATAAGCTCTTCTTTTCTTGGTGCTTTTCCTGCTCTATTAGGCGACGGCCACTCTGAGGCTTTTCACTCTGATCTTTCATCTCCTGCCTTCTCTGAGTGCTGAGAGAACCTGATTTACCAGAACCAAGAGTGAGCCACTGCGCACGTCCTGTACCTGGATGGACATGTTTCCTGAGGAAACTGAAACACCGGTTGTGTAATTATATGCGTCAGTCGAACTTTAGCTGACGGTTGGTGTGATTGAGGCTACACAGGATTTACTAAGGGGGAAGAGTTTTCACTGTCAGTGGTCTGCTTGAAGCCAAAGCAGGCTAAGATCCTAGCACTGTGATGAGGTCCTTTTGGAGCTAATAAAATAAGCATTTTAGGAACAGAATAGGGCAATACAGGCTGATATGGACCCGCATGTTAGTGGTCCTTGATGCTCCAGAAATGAGACGGTCCAAGCTGTCCTAAGACTGGCATGCCCTCCTCTCTCTATCAGTCATAGCACCAGGATTCAAAGCGGATGCTTCTTCTGGAGAGAACTAACTATAACTAAGCACTTTTACCAAATCCCCAAGTGTGTAAGAATAAGTGCATCTTCCTCCGTCCTGTCTTCTTGTTTTTTTTTTCTTCTTCTTCTTCTTTTCACAACAAATGCCTTCTATGTTCATCCTGTCAGCATTGCCTTTTGTTTTGCCAATCACTACCAGGTTAATATTTCACGGCTGCTGGTGAAAAGAGTTAATCATTACAAGGGGGAAGGGGGGGGGGGGGGGGGGGTGTAATCGGTCACCACCATCACTGCGTTAGTGTCCATTAGTTCTGTCATTTTTGCTTTATTTTAACCTCACTGCTTTGTGTGCGTGTGTCTGTGTCCCTTCCCTATAGCTGAACACTGTGGCCACTCCCAGCCAGTAAGAAAGGACAGGAATGAGCCCTGTTGCATGGTGGGTAGGATGTTTTGTTGGAAAGGTGACCCACTTCCCATGCGGCAGAATCACATCAGCAGTTGGATCGAGTTCACCACAGTAACACGGCGACCTGGAGAAAGACAGACGTAAAGCTTTCAACACGGCTCGATCCATCAGATCATCTGACCTCAACGACACACACACACACACACACACACACACTCCATTTAGCTTCCTGTCCATCAGAAAGAGACGGTTGTCCCAGAGTCGGATGTATTTGTTGTGCTTTATGCGTGTCCTGAGAAATGACTTGTTGCCTCCATCACCTTTCGGGCCTCCCTCTTCAGAGGCTCTGTGTTTGCTCTTTGAGGAAATGTACCTGCTGCAATGTCACGATGCAGAACTTCTAGTTAAAGGGGAAGTGGCTGAGATAAGGAACATATCTTTTTGTTGTGTTATGATACAAAGGTACACACTATCAGATGGGGACCTCACACTCTAGGTACACAGTCCTTGCTGGATTATTCGTCCTCTGTATCCACACATTGTAGCATCTCTTTATGACTTGTCATCCACAACATGTATAACTGTGATAAACAATGTATTCTTGCACGGGAGGAACTCTCTAACCAAACTCAAAGGGCAGAGGACCTGACACTACGCAGACTGTTTTATAGTAATAATAATGATAATAATAATAAAACGGGGTGGATTTTATTTGATTTGAACGTTTTTCTGTATGTTTTAATTGTTTTATAGGACATCGATGTGTCCTAATGCTGTAACTGGATCAGCTGCGGTTCACTGCGGCTGCCTCTCTCCTTCCATGCTCCTTTTTTTTTTTTTTTTCTTCAATTAATCCAGACAACCATTCACCAAACCTGCCATGCAGGCCGGTACGTCTTTAGGTTTCATCTGCAGAACGGAACAATAGGGCACAGCATGTTTCTCCTAGCTAACTCCCTGTGTGTTGACTGTTAATGGTACTTTTTGGTCAGCTGATAAATATATGGGTACACGGTCTGGTCGTTTTTTTTGATTTAAATGTTGTATATGTGGTACGTTGTAAGGCCAGTACGATAACTCTACGGTACACTGTCTTCAGCTCGCTGGTGTCGGCACCTTCGGCCGTCAGCCTGGTCCCGTTCTGCTTTTGCACATTGTTAAGGATCAGGAGAGATATTTCGGGACTAATCTGATGACAACAATGATGAGAATGATATTGTAAATGAATCTAGCGGTCTGTATTTTGATACTTGAATGATTTTTGCTTTTATAGATATCTATATATGTATATGTATGTATGTATGTAATTTTTGACGTTTGTCAAAAGAGAGAAAAGGACTATGTCTTATAAAGTTAAACATATCGTGAATAAATACCCTGTGATTTAAGAAAAAAAGAAAAAAGGCTGAGAAAACAATGACTCAGAAGAGGGACCTCACTTCAGAAAAAAAAGATTGTAAATAATCTTGGGCTTCCAGTCTTTTTTATGATTATTTTTCATAATTGTACAACTAATAAATGGCGCAATTAGAAAAGCTGATTCTTGAATCTTTTAATTGTCGAAAACCTTTTGCCATCTTTTCCCCAATTTTGGCAGAATTTTCTGTCCGACCTTAGCAACCTTCGGATGTGCTGCCATCGGAGCTCAATACTGTCTCCACTTTGTCCGAGGGAAAACCAGGTCAGTGGATGTGCCAGGTTTAAATATTTGTTCTCCGTCCTCCTCGTCCAATTTATAAAACTTTGTCTCAGCTCAGAGGCGCTGCAGGAGCACAGAGGTGCAGGAGCACGAGCTGACTATATCATCAAAGCTTCTTCTGTCAGTCTAAACCAGTAGCTATAAGCTGCAGTGACAGTAGGAGTCCTGAAAAGCGTTTTTACCGGGAAAAGCATGTTCATATATTTATATGCATTTAAAGACATTCCAGCTGCACATGATCGACTCTTAATGTAGATCTTTTAATATTGTTTTGACCTAACAAACTTTATAGTCTTTGTTTGTTTTGTAGTCTAATGTTTTGTGTTCTTCTTCATTTTTATTATCTCAGATTTAATATAGAAGTTTTCAAACTGCCCCAGTTCCAGGTTGTGCATTGATAGTATTTTTTATCTTCCCTATTTTTTAGGGAATTTCCCTTCTGACAAATCACGCTATACACACAATTATACTACGACAACTATAATTCAGATGCCAACTTCCGTGACATATGTCTACAATAACAACTCATTAAACTCAAAACATTATTCTGGAGTTTGAAAGTATAAATAAATAAATGTGAAAATATAAATATATATTTTTTTCCTAGTGTTGACTCATTCTAGAGAATAATTTGGTTGAATCTAAATCATAATGCTGGATTTGAAAGGAGAAAACAATCTAACTGTTTGCTGCACATAGTTAGCAAAATCATGTGTTTTTGATTCTTATTTCTCTTATCTCTTATTTTGTTCAATGTTCTGATAGTCGTGCAGTGAAGGGCTGATGGCCAAAAACATCTTTATACTGTCTGACACTTTTTGTTATGGAAAACATGAAGTTGTTATACTGGAAATACTTTCCTAAGAGTCTAAAATTGCTTATTGATTTAGGCTACAAATGACTCTGGTAGAGATCAAGTAAGATTGTTGTCTGTAAAGCAGAATGCGTCATATAGCCACACGTGACATTACCGTTAAAACATCTACACTAAAGCTGCAGCATTTCTATAAAACAATGATGCAAAAACATTTGAACATACCAGCAGTCAGCTGGTATGTTCAAATGTTTCTGTAATGTTGCCTCATTGGCCAACACGAAAACATCAACTGAACAACAGATGATGGTTCCTGGGGCAGATATGAATATGAAATTACACATCTGCTAATTTTCATAGATATGCAACAGACGTCACATATGTACAGTATGCTGCTGCTCCTGGAAAACAAATCGGCGTGTTGCATGCTGATTGTGAGGCTGATATCTGCAGATGGGCCTGCTTTGTTCACAAACTCCAACATGCACAAGCTGACACAAACGCTTCACAACATGCAGCCTGTAAACACTGAGAATAACTAGTCAAACAAGCCATGTGGTATGTGGTTTTTTTAAGGGTACGCAAATTTAGAATTTTTTGAAAATCAAACATTTTCTTGAAAGTTGAAGAATATTTTGAAAAATGGGATCATTTTTCAAAATCGAAGGGATTTTTTTTAATTAAGGTAACATTATCAGTGTGAGCATGTTGGCACGCTTTTTGGAAAATGCAAACAAAAATAAAAGCCTCTCTTATTACTCCAAAGATTCACACACATTATATGCAGCCAGTGGCTCAGATGCATTTAATATCACTGTCATATTTGGTTAAAAAATGTTTCTACTCTGGAGAATAAAAACTAGTTTTGTTTTTCTCGGCTGCTGTTATTCCGTTGTCGCGTTCTTGATCAGACGTTCTCTGATTGGCTGCACACACCCGCCTGTCCGGAAGCTAATTGGCTCACCTGGCTGCAATTATTTCCCACCTGTTCCGTCGGTGGCTTCTCGTCATGTACTTTTACTTCCAGGAACAGTGCAGCTGTCAGAGTGAGGCGCACCGCCATGGACTGAAAACAGCTCGTTTATTCTTCTGTCTTTTTTTTTATATATGCACAGCTGTACGGTGTTTACTGCATTTCTTTTAACATCTCCGGTGAGTGACCAAGAAAGCTTTCAGTATGAATGTTTGTTTCTGCCTGGATACAGAGGAGTTATGAGGAAAACAGTTGTTTAGTTATTTAAAAAAAAATAATAATAAAACGCACGCATCCGTGCTGTTATAAACATTTTATCACCCTTTGGACTGGTTTTGTGTGAGACATGTGTTGTGTACACACATTAAACACTAGTTATAGTTTAATTAGGCACTTATTTGATTATTTCCTGTAGCTGAAGAAGTTTTAAGGCACTATTTGCACAGATGTGGCGTTCTGTCACTGGGCTGTTGGGGGTGAGATCATATACTCAGCAGTGTTAGAAATATTCCCACATATGACCAGTATTACTAATCCCTTTCATGCACTATGGAAGCCCATACCTACCTTTTTTTTGAAAGATGACACATTGATCATTAGTGTTGAATTATTGCATTGCTTTGGTGGCTTAGTGAGTAGAGGTTGAGTCGAAGTACAAATATTTGCACATTAATGTCAATAATACTGATTTTAAGTTAGACAAGGTGCCAAGCTAAACATTAATGAAAGCAATGTGTTCACTCGAGCAGCTTGAAGAGTTGCACAACTTGCTGGTGTTCGCCGTGAACTTTTGTTTACTGCCAATCATTAAACCAGCTCTGCCCTTGAACACATACTTCACATTTTTGGACCCTTTTTTTTTTTTTTAAAAAAAAAAGATGATTTCTTTTTTAAATTTTTTTTTTTTATTTCGATCACACTATAATTTGTCATCATAAACTGTAAATTATGATTCCTTGGATTGTAAATCTGGCCCACAAACTGTGCAGCTGTTCTCCCGGTAAACACGTTAAATACCTGGAGCTGATCCTCGCCATCTTTTTTTATAGTTAAGAGTGACTTCTCTGCAAAGATGTAATTCAAGTGGAGCACCCAGTCGCATCAGAGCGCTCGGGTTTTTAATTTTTATGAGTTGTCTTGAAGACATGGAAGCAAGCAAAGTGACATTCCTTTTCACTATTAAATCTTGACTCAGCTGTGGGTGTAGTGAGCTCTCCCACTGCCGCCCTACAGGTTTGTTGCCTTGTTCAGGTTTCAGAGAGGTGTTTCCACGCTCTGCTGATCCGAATGAGCTAATGGGAGGGACAGTAATTGGCAGCTCTTAAAGCGTTCGCTAAGAGGCCAGTGCTTGCTTTGTCAACCCGCTTTTGTTTCCAGAAAACACGAGGTAATGTGGGTGTTGGTGATCAGGTTTTCTCCAACTGTTCTTGCTGTTGTCTTTGTCAACAAGACAAATGTGTCATTGCTCTAGATCAGTGGTTTCCAACCTGGGATATATAATCCCAAGGTATTTAGTGGTCACAAAATCTCCTTCTTACCGAGTCCTTTTCTTCTTGTAACTTGAATCTTTAAACTCTTGTTTTCTGAGGATATTTCTAAAGCAGCTTGTAAATCTTTGTTTCAAATCTTTTGTTTCTGAGTTTGCTTCTCTTGTTTAAAAACAGACACTCCTTTCTAAAAAGAAATCATCAGACAAGTTGATTTCTGTCGGAAACTGTTTTGAAATGCTCCCTTCACTGTGCCTGCAGATGTTTTCAGAAAAATGAAGTTTGTCGGATATAATTGTAGAAAGAAAGGCCTTGAGTAGATGGAGACTTTTAACAGTGACTCAAAGTTCTTTTTCTTGGCAAAATATTGTGAACTTCGTGTCAAAAAGCTTTGGGAGCTACTGCTCAAGATCACAAAAGCAAAAAAGATCAGGTGAAACACTCAACTGAGACATGTTACAACCAATGTAATGCATATGAATCATATTATGGAACAGTTTGACAGAACTCGGGTATAGCCATAGAGAGCCACAGATCTATCTAGGCCAAGATTTACTAATTTGTTCATATACGAAATATAATTTGTAGCCTCAATTTAATTAAATGTTTCCAAAGTTGGATTTTAATTTTAATTTCCAGCCACCTCGGTTGTAGTTAGACTCTTAAATTAAGCTTTACTTTAGTTTAGGGATGAGTTATGAAGACATGTTGACAACACTTGCTTTGCAAGGGATTAGTAAAAGGCAAACAGTGAAGATTGAGAGTTTGTGGATTATATTGTTTTTAATATGCTTACTTGGAGGATGCTTGGTCAATTGGAACGTCCTGGAAAACATAATGGTCAGTGGTGGATGTATGTGCTATCTACACTCTGCTAGCTCTCTGTAGATGCACTTATCTCGCGCGCACACAAATGAACCAAAACGATCGTTTTTATTTATTTTTTCTCTCTACAGTGTATCCGTAGTCTATCCATATTTAGGATTCAATGGGAAATTTCTCTCATTGGAAAACAAAGATTTAGTAAAACCAAGGTTATAGCCAATATTTTAGAACGACTGAGGCCCAACTCCTGGTGATTCAGAAAGTTTTCATCAGACATCCAGGAATAAAATCTCAAAATCGTTACAATTATTAGAATTTTCTTTTATATTTTATTCATTCAGTTAACTGTTAAATTACATTTTCTATAAATGTATTTCCCAAAGCCTGTTTCAAAGTCCCATCTTCATACTACCAGGAAGAAGAAATACTAAATCTAAATCCCCCAAAGTCACAGAAGAAAATCCAGATTTACTATCCTCAATGGTTGCTATAGCCCTAAAATAAAACCCCTCTCAGAAATGTTTTACCTCGTTTAAGCTGCTGCCATAAAATGCAGTTACAAGCAGCGGTTCCCATTTTCCTAGAAACATTTCTTGTATAACAAATAACTGAAATTAGAACTTGTACTAGCAGAGCAGACATGTCGTTTATGGTGACTGAGTGTTGGTGCCTGCGAGGAAACTTGTGCCCCAGTAATTACTATGATGACTCTCAGCCTTCATGCAGCATCAGGCTTAGTGACCTTAATGTCATTTTGGAGGCGTATTCACATAGAAACAGTGGCACTCAGTCCTCATGCGAGACCTTAATTCCTTTGCTCTTTTATGTTTTATCAAATGTTCTGTGATAAGAGAACAATGAAGTTCGCTTTGCTCTGCTTCCACGAACACACCTGAACCTGATTGTGCGGCTGCGTGATGAGTAAGCCATCTAACAGGTTGTCAAGCTTTCGTCTTGGGATGCAGTGTAGTGCATTTGTGTTGCCTATTTAGCCAAAAATCCACTATAGAGTCCGAACCAGAGTTAAACAAATATTATCCCTTGTCTCAATCATTATGCATTGTTGGTAGTATTTACTTCTGGCACTTGCTAATGCACTTTTAAGCACTTTTAAAATGGAAAGTAAAGAGTTTAGAACTTTTGCTTTAAGTGGCCTTTTTTCTTTATGGTGTCATGAATTAATTCACTGCTCTATTTGTTTCTAAATCAGCCGTCTATTTGTGAGACTTTTGAAAATTGTTGTCCTTGTATCTCTTAGACGTATGTAATAATCCTTTCTAGTTCATGGCACCTGTCGGTGGTAATCTACACAGGATAATAGACAGGAAACGCGTTTGCAGCGCGGTGCTGCAACATAACACGGCATATCAACTGTCATGTGCACAGATTGTACATGACGTGAAGCATGTCATGCGTGTTCACAAACAAAGATGAGAGTTTCTCGCTTCATAGCGGAATCCTAGTGACTGGAATTCTAATTAGTAAACCACTTAAAGCATTGCTACGTATATGACTGGATAACTTGAGTGCTACAATGAAAAATATCCTCTTCCTACTATCTGTTGCTGCAATAATTTGGAAAGCAGGTCTTGCTACCCATGTAAATGTAATAACCCCTTACACTTGTATCAATAAGATTGGAACATTGATGATGTCACAAATCTGTTAGCACAGTATATCAGTGCTGCAACTATTGATTTTTTTTTTTTTTTTTTTAAAACTGTGATGTTGATTTTGTCTATAAAATGCCCCACAGCCCAAGGTCACATACCAAAATGCTGTTTTGTCAAACCAACAGTATACTGAGTATTTGGAGGGTTATGACTATCGTCTAACACAAAGAAAAGCAGCAAGTAAGCTACTGGTCATAACAGACCATATTCCTTATGAATTGCATTGTAAATCGTAGGAAGAAACATTTTTTTATATGCCATAGCTGATCTGAAGCTGATATGAGGCTTCAACAGTCTGTAATAAAAGGCTGTAACTTTGGAAGATATCCACTTTATTTGTCCAAGTTCGCTTTTTTGTTACTATCCCTCCACTGCAGCTCAACAGGGAAAAACAGAGGGAACTTTGTACTAAAAAGACGTCGACATCTACCTCACATTTGCTTCAGATGAATTTTGAAATACATTTTTCCAGAAACAAGGACTCTGGATTTTGCCTCTCAACACTTTCATTGAAAGCACATTAGGAAAGGATCTTCACTGGCCAGTATGGACATGAATGATGACGGCAAATAAATACAGTTTCAATGCCCAAATGGGCACCTTTTACTATTGTTTTAGGACAGACTTGACAAATTGTGATACATCCTTTTTAACATAACAAAAAAATAATGTATAATTAAAAATGTTTACTAATTCATCCATTAATTTATATAATGACTCAATTCGCATTTAAGTTTAATGTATCACAGTGACGGCACATTTGACATCTTTAAATAGGAGAGCTATTACATTATGAGGATCATTTGGCGATCAGTTGTAATTTATGGCATTCATTTATCACACTAATGGAAATATTTGACATTAATGGTTGTTGCAGTGATGTTTACAAACCAATTTTGTGAAATTATTAAGGCTTCATCTCATGTTTACCGCCTGTGGGAGATCAGTCTTTGCATTTGATAAATGGTTTAAAAGAGACTGCGTTGCCACACGTATTTCATCTGATTCCAGTCTGGCCTTTTTGTCCCCCTCCTTATATTTTCTCCTTGACCTTTTTTCAGATTCTACCTCAGACTGATTCTCGGTTAAATTTACACAATCAAAAGAGGACCGTGCGGCCCAGGTCCTGCCCTCGTCCTCTTCCTTGTGCAATGCCGAAGAGTGACACTTGGCCAGGCAGCGTTGCCATGGAATCCTCGAGCAATTTGGACAGTGCCGGGAGCTGCGACAGTGTAATCAGCATGAACTCTGGCTATGTGAGTGCAGCTGTAGATCCTCATCTCACTCTGTATCTTATCTGTTGGTTGTATAACATATGGACACACTTTATTGCTACACTTCTCCTCTGGCCTATCTGCATAAACATTACTTTTAGAAAGGCTTCTGTCATTTGTTGGGAAACTACTGAGATTTCTAAATCAGGCTGTAATGACGCCCGCATGGACATTTACAGTAAATATGAGAAGGTCAAATGAGCGCATATGACAGGAAGTGAATCTCTTTGAGGTGAAATACGCGCAAGTCTCTCAAGCAGGGTTTCATTGAGAGTTGTTGTTTTTTTTTTTTTTTCTAAAGACAACCAGAGGGTAGAGTATCTCAAGCTGTTCACAAGCACCTGCAGTCACCTGAAATGAATTCTTCTGACAAGCCAATATAGAATGAAAGATGGCCAAGAACAGGACCGGAGTGGTATAATTAGTCCTTCCTTTGCAGCAGTTTGAACACTAAACAACTTTGGCCATTTGTTCCTGTCCTGTCTCTCATGGCTGTGATAAGGGTTGAATGGAGGACCGAGATTGCTGAAGATTTGAGAAACTCTTCGAATGTGAGTTTGAATGTACTTCAGTGTCTTTTTATTTTGTGTGCAGAGTGAAGACAGTATGGAGCACTTAACTGCAGAAGAAAGAGCGTGTATCATGTATCTGGAGGAAACTATTGAAGCTCTGGAGGTGCAGGAAGACAGCGGAATATCCAATGATGAACCAGATCCTGGGTTACAGGCAGTCAAAACGGGCCGGATGAGAGTAAACGGTATGTTCATGTCAAGAAAAAAAACTTTTTTTGGGGGGCGCTCCAGTGGCTCACCTGGGGGGGGGGGGGGGCAGGCGCCCAATGTACCAAGGCTTAGTCCTGTCTACCTCAGCTGGGTTATTAAATGGAGGAAAAAAGGCAAAATCTTAACAAAATTAAAAATCAGTTTTTCATGTTTCCTTAGTTAGATGTATGTATATGTGCACATTTAACGCTAACATTGCATCAATAACTGCAGTAATTGTGCATTTCTTCCTTTTTTAGACATTTCCAGTTTCAAGTCTGACGAGTCTACAAGAGTGTTAACCAATGGATACAAAGCTGAGCATCATGCTCTAAATCAAACCCCAGAACCACAATCCTCTCCTGTCGCTGCAGCCAACACGAAAGATCTCGAAACATCAATGCACCTCATGACTCAACCAAAACCTCCGGTCACGGAATCGGTCACTGATTGCAAAATCCACCCATCACCTACTCAGTTGTGTGTATCCACGGGTGGAGATGGTAAACTAAAGATTGTCCCAAGTGCCAGTCTTTGCCCCAGTCAGTCCTCTGGGGCCTCTGAGACAGATGTGGGTGTGATCCCTCCTCCCTCAGACTTCATGGATGAGCCAGGCCTTCCTCCACAGCAGCAGAAAGTAAAATACCATCCTCCATCTGCAGGAATATCCAATAACCAGCCAGGAGCAACTATTGACTTGGAGCAGCTACGCCAGAGAGCCTCTGAGACGAGAACTTCAGTGAGCTCGCCTGTGATTAAGGAGCCTCCAAACAACCCTCCAGAACTGAGTCTACCAGCCGTCAGCTCTGGTCACCTAATGAGTCCTCCTGAAGCCGCTGAGCCAAGAAGTCCACCTGCCGTGGCCCCTAAGCCCAAGAAGCTTCCTTCCAACATTATTCTGAAGTCACACAAGGCAGGAGGAATGGCTGGCTCTGATGGCACTTCTGGACATTTGCTACCCAGTGACCGGCTCTTGTCAGACCCCCAGAGGATCCGCATTGAAGCCCTCCGAAAGCTTGGCCTGCTGCCTGCAGAGGCAGACTCGGGCCCCGCCCTGAGCCCTAAACTTTCCCCCAAAACAAGAAGGTCATGGGCAGCTCCTCCTTCTGCAATCGGCTCAGCTGCTCCACAAACACCACTCTCGACACCACCCTCGACACCATCTTACACCCGAGTCAACAGCCCACCTCCTGCCTCCGTCCCTCTCCAGTCTCCTGCAGCTGTGTCAACATCAGCTACTTCCACAGCTCCTGCAGTCCAGCCTGCTGAGGTTCTCCCAGCACCTGCTGCTTTCAGTGACCCAGTCGAACCTCCGCTGTCAGATAATGGACTGTCTGCTGTCAAAGATGCTTCAGAGGCCACAGTTAAGGCAAAGGTGAACACATCCCCTCTTCTCCCTACTGCCCTGGTAAAGCATCTAACCCCACCCAAGATCTTCAAATCAGCCACCCTGGAGCGCTCTGGCCCAGGTCTAAGCAGCTATATGGCTAGTCAAGGCTCCAATGAGGCGGGTGGTGAGCAGAGCCCCAGCCAGCGACGTAACAATCGGCCACGCCCCGCCTCTCTGGGGAGTGGGAAAGAGTTCATGAGTGTTCAAGGAGAGGGTTCGCAGGTGGGCCGTGCTACACACAAAGAGCCGGACTTACGGAGGACCCTGCCTGCCCACACCCCCTTTCAGCAGTCCAGAAACTCTCAGAAGCTGCCCCGATCGCAAGGCATCAGTGTACTGATCTGCCCTCGGTCAGAAAACAAAGAAGACCGCCGCGGGGCCCTGAAGAAGCTTGGGCTACTGAGGGACTGAGGCATCCATTTTACACTAACTAACTAATCAACTGCCTTCAGATACTATACTTAAAGGAACATACCAGAGATTCATACATGATTGATGAAGGCATTACAAAACTTTCGGGAAGCAGCTTAACCACATATTTATGCATTTTCATTTTTACTGCATTACGCATGAGATGGACTCGCATATCTTGAATACACTGGCCCACACTTGCATCTACTTGTTACTCCTATTGTACAGCGTACAGTGTTTTATTTTTCCTACAACTGGCAATCAAGAACTTTTAAAATATTAACTGACTCACTGTAGCTGTGGTATTTTTTTAAAATTAAAAATACTGTTACTTTTAAGAGACAATGAGTTATTTTGTCATTTTAATGTTTCTTGTGATCTACAGGTATAAACTTTTTTTTTTTTTTTTGCATGTCAGTGTCTGCTTCCACAAGTTATTCTTTGTTACAGTGACACCACTGAGTATGGTTCTCCTCTTGGTTCTCCTTTTTTAGATACTTTTTAAAGGTCCCCTTTGTTCACTTTCACTTCCTAAAATCTGTTGGAATTTTTTGCTTTGTTGACCACAGGAACTAGCTAATATTCAGGTTTCTGTGTACTTCGCATGAGCCGCATTGTGCAGTGCAGTTTGTCAAAGGGTTTGGCATAATAATTAGAGGGTGTTCATTAAATTAATAAAAATGTAGGAGTATGTCATGCATAGCTAGAACATACTTGACTGTAACTCAAAGCACACAATAAGCAGCCACTAGGTGATGATTTAAAACATGCGGTTTGTATGGTTGCATAGTGATGCACATGGCAAAACGTCCAAGCTTGTTACACAGAGCGGCTTTATGTGGTGTCACTGCGAGTCTGTCAGTTGTTGATCCAAGAACTTTTATTACGAGCATTATTATAATGTTTTGATCATACACTGACGCTATGTTGCCCAGAAGTTGCAAATTTACTTTATGTGCTTTTGTAATCTCTCATTTTCCTCTGGTGGCATGTAAAGTGTTAGCCTTTATGCAACACCTGAGCTGCTCTTTGTGGCACTTTTACAAGCAGACGGTCCGTCTGGAAAATATTTTATCACTTCTGCAGGCTTTCCAAGACAAATAGATTTGCTCTTTTCTCTAATGTGGTGTTAAGGTCACCTACTGCTGAGAAAATTAAGCTCAATTTGAAAAAACTCTCAAAAGGTATTTACACCAGGCTGCTGCACTATAGAGGTTGTAGAGAAAACGACAAGTGTTAAACTAAAAGTCAGCAAACGTTTCCATTTTTGGACTAAAACATAGACCTTATGGACCTATTGGAGGTCTGCCAGATCCAAAAGTTATCAGCATTTAGCTAGTGGAGCAGTCTAGTGTGTCAAAACTGATAATCATTAATCTTCTCTTTTAGTGTGTGTCTCTGTCTCTGGTCTCATGTCTTTGCCAAGTGCACACCTTTTGTTGTCTTGATCACACCCTGGATTTTTTTTTTTTCTCTGCATGTATTTTAATCATAATCTAATTTGCATGGTCTATAAACAGGATATTTTCATATGTTTTAAAGTTATATTTTTACACACTTTTCCTAAGGAAGTAAATCCCTGATCTGTCGGTGGGCACTTTTAACGAGCTGAGTCAAAAAGGATTTGAATATTGTTTTGAATTTTTGCAAGATAAAGTAAATTAGCATATTTTTGCAATAAAGATGAGAGACTATTCATGGTACTTTTCAAGACACCAAATGCTAAAATTATCATTCGTGTGCTGCATTATTATCATTTGTTTAGCTTATAGCAAATGTCCTCTTTCAGCGTAAAGCCAAGAGAAGAGGAAGCTGTTGCGTGCTGTCAAACCAACACAGGCTGCTTTGTGCTGCTGCTTTGAGGCATGTGGATATGTAAGCTATCTCTCTTTCCCACCTGTCTGTTGTCCCGCTGCCAGCAGACCTGACTGACAAGGACTCAGTGACCGTTCCAGTCACTTTCACGGTTACCCTCCTAGGCGTCATTGATCGGCTGCTATGAAAAACATGCCACATATCAGTCTGCATACCTGGATTCTCTGTGTGAAGAAATTAAGATGGGTTCTGCGATGAGGAAATAAATAGTCTCTTAAGCCTTACAATAAACACTGCAATAATTCTATATTATAATCAGGGAAACATAAGTAACTATAATCAACCCAGATTGTATTTTAAAAAGGCAATTATATTACATTGTCAAGGATTACATTTTGGATTGTGTCTAAAATGACATGAGCATGTATAACACATTTTTATTTGCAATTCACATTGTTTGCTTAAGGTATATATTGAGAAAAAAATGTTTTATTTGTAGAACTCAAACTTTTGTGTCTGCATAAATGTTTTTGTATAAAGTGCAATATGTTCAATGCTTGATTTTGAAGTAATCCAAAAGTAGTCAGATTAGATGACCTTTTTTGTAATCCAATGAAGTACGTTACTAATTAAATACATTGCCTTGCAATTTGTATTCAGTAATTGACTACTGGCCGAACCCTGATTACAGCAAAGAGGCTGCAACATAATGGGTTTATGAAGTAGATTAGAAACTTTGCTTGTTCATAGTTTTCCTAAAATTGTTTTCTATAAATCTGCAGAGTGAACACCTGTTTATCATTCTACAACACAGGTATTCAAACTGTGAGGTGAGCCTGCAGGGAGGTGCGGGGGGCGAGACGAAAAGGAGGTGAAATGGACAGCTGCTGTTTTTGTCAAAGTCTGTTATGTGCCCGCCAAACCTTCTCCGTAACCCTCGCCAGTTCTCTCTTCTACTACCTACCATAACCAAACCTAAGCCTTTACCGCATAAGGAGAAGCTACTTGACGGAGAACTCACTTCCACACACGTGTTTGTTAAAACAACAGGAAGTTAGTTATTGTAGTTGGGCCGGTTGATCAACTGGAGCAGGGCAGCGGATGTGACACACAGCTCGTGGAGGCAATTAAGGTACCTTCTCTGTGACATAACTCAATGAAATCTGAACACACAGTCATGATGCACATATTTCAAGATCCAGTGTGACTTATACTTTCCGAGGATATCATTATTGCTCACAAACGTGCCATACAAATGGTCTCCTTATAACCCCAGAACTTGCCTGAGAATCATCACGTTTTTAAGTTTTCTTCTGTATCAAAGTAATGCCGTGATAGTTGTCTGTACATTTATGGATGCATTGCAATCAGGAACGGCTAATCGCTAATTCGGCATGTTTTTTAATGCTGCCAATATCGCAAAAATGTAAACAAATGTCAGTTTAAACAAATGGATCTGTGACGCCGAGATCGAAAAGTGGCTGATGGTAGGCTCAGACTGGTTCAGCGGCTAATCCCTAGAGAGGTGTGCCGCTCGTGCTCCACTGGCATGTTTCCTAACGGCAGGTGCCGCTTGAAAGTGATATGCCACTGTCAGACTGTCGCACCAGTAATTGTCAACTGATACATATTTCCCATAAATGTATATATTTTTTCTATTTTAATTGACAATGTTATGCCGTTTTCTACTGACATAGATATTAGGCTATAGATGGGGAATTTTCTCACTAGGCTCTATCTTGGGATAGTCTGTGTGTGTATGTATTGATTACCCCTGATAACTATGCAAAAACACAAAAAAAAAAACGGTGTATGCTGCTGGATATCGGTTTTCAAAACGGCTAATGCCACTATGATAGCAAAAGGGACTCATTCAAAGTATGGTGAATAATAAATATGTGCTAATTTCCTCCAAAGTTTATATGTATGATCGCATTCTACTATTAAACATTCCAACGTAATACAGTTATTGATTAGTTATTTGACTCTTAATTTCTGTTTATCGATTAGTCAGACAGGCTAGACGAGAGAAACTTAACGTTATAGATTCTTTTATTTACGGCGCTATGTTGCATAATATTGTCAATAAATACAGAAAATAATATTAATTTATGAGAAACATGCATTATGGGACATTACTGGTGTGACAGTCTGACATTGGCATACCACTTTCAAACAGCACCTGCTGTTAGGAAATGGTATATGCCAGTGGAACACCAGCAGCACACCACTCCAGGGAGCGGCATATGCCACTGAACCATAGCGGCATACCATCAGCCACTTTTCGATCCTGGCGCTACTGCAAGTTGTAGCCCAAAGCCAGCTAATGAACTTACCCCATTGCACCATTATACTTCCTGTTTACAGCCCCCAAAGTATTGGACCCATTCCAAAATGTATTACCCACCCAAATGAAGCAAGACAAAGAATAATAATAGGAGTTACAAAATCTCACACTCTCCTCTGTCCATTCATATAGGTCTACAGATGTATATCCCGTGTTGAAAACCCCTGTTTTACAGAAACAGCTTGACCACTAGAGGGCAGTCTATATTCATGTGTGTATACCAGAACAACCACTAAGGCTGGAACCAGACTTCCCCACTGTGGTTAAGAGCTCATATGATGGGCAGCGTTCAGACCATGATTCAGAGGCAATACATTTTTCATATCACATGTTGATGAATACGCTGCAAACCGATTCAACTCTTAACACAGAGAAAAGTGAAGTTTAAAAAACATCAACTTCTGCATGTCACAATTTACATGGATCCAAAAATAGTGGAAGGTGAAACTGGCATAGTGGACAGTAGTGCACGATACATATAGTGTTGCAACTGACAGATGTCTCCTGTTTGCATCATTTTCACATTTTCCTGATGAGTTGAAAATATTTTAAAAGTTATTCATCATGAAACTTGCAGTCTTTTATCACACTCTTATATCATATGAGGTCATAAAAGCAGAGCATTTGTTGTTGATTTGGTAAGGTTTTACATTCACATAGTAAACTGTAATATAATAATTGTATTATCATCCACTTCAGTGAAAAAGCTGGGAAAGAGTAACTATTCTGCTTTCCCTTTTTAATTTGGCCAACAGGAACACATTTGCATCAACAGGTCCTTTTGCTGCCAAAAATGCTAAGCAAAAAAAGAAGCCAAATCAATAACTTTAACTCGATTTCCATTTTATTTACCACATATTTCCTTCTTTTGGAAGCTGTCATTTAAATGTGGGAAGAATTTGGTGTTTTTCCTGAAAGAATGAAATTAGTTCACTCATTTAAATGAATTTGGTTCAGCTGTGATCCATAAAAGTCGTAGGAAAAACAGGACATGTAGCATTTTAGATTTTTGTCTTCTTCTTTACAGACCTTTATTCTTATTTTTTTACAGTTCTTTTCTGTACTGCTTATGAGGTCAAATAAGGCCTGAACCAGCGTGACTGAGTGCTCAGTTGGTTCCCGAGCTGCAGTTTTTATCTTTCCAAACAAAATCGCTTTGTCTTGTTCCCTCCAGAGGAAATGATTCAGGTCAGAGAATTAGTGAAGAATGTAAGAGGCGAATGTGGGCGATTTGCTGGAAGGTTGTACTCATCAAAGTGTCACAATGACCCTTTAAACACAATCATCTCGCGTGAAGCTTAGCATGCCTGACATGGTTTGAATGGGATCTGATGTTTGGTATTTCACTAGTTAGAGGCCAGAGACTTGAAGGCTTACTAATATTTGGTATTTTATGACACACATAAGCTGAACCTCCACAATGCTCCTTGGAGACACTCCCTGGAGTTGGTAGTTGGAGCAGGTGGGCGTAGCTGCAGCACTATCAGGCTAGACAGTGAGCTCATGGGACTTCCCCACCGTCCTGGTCCTGTTCTCTACTTGCCTACTTACACGGTGTCTGTCTGAAAGAGGCCGCCAAAAGCCTCGTCCCTTTTTCTCCACATACGCGTTGATCATGGAGGATTAGTGGAGACAAAGTGGCACAGAGCCACTGCTGAGTGTGCTGGGGTTTAAGCATGCCCGGCCCAGTTCTGTGTCATCAAAAAAAAGTTTGCTTAAAATATACGGGTATTATCTCTCTCCACTGTGTGTGCGTAGATAGACGGTAAGCAGTCATTCCATTTAGTTGTATGATGATGATTGATACTTTGAATGATTCGGGCCCATCAGTAAGGATTACTCTTAGGACAATGTCTCCCTCTCTGTCTCATTTGAACTTGATGAGTCCACTTGATTACAGGTGTACACACACACACACACAGAGACACACACCAGATACAGTACGCGCACAGGCCTGTATCCCCTCCAGCACCCGCATGCTCACTCACGCAGCTAACAAGCCTGTCCATATCTTGCCTACCTCCCTGCTGCAGCAGCATTAAGACTCAGGTAATATGACTAGGATTCAAGGAAAACAAGCCTTGATAACCCAGAGCCTGAGGGTGCTGCGGTGATAACACTCATTAGAAGGTTTTCAACTTATCTAACATTTCCAGTGCTGTGAGGTAACAAATACAACACAATTTAAATGCCTTTTGTGCCACTGGGGTCTTTTCATCCATGATGCTTCAAAAGTGGTCTTTGACAGGCTGGATTAAGTATTTTAGTCAGTTAGAGCGGCTGTGTGTGTGACACCTTCATTTCCGACTTGATAACTGCGTTTCCTTTTCTCTCTCTCTCTCTCTCTCTTGCTCCCTGTTAGTGCCAGTGACTGAGGCTGTGGTCAGGAGGCATTCCTGGGGCAAGCCCACAGCATTCGCTGGGATGCCTGTACTAAAGTGTGGAACTCAGCAAGCCACTCCGCTCCCCTGTGGTGCTGGCATGGTGAGTACCAAGAGATCCTGCTGGGCCTGCGGTGGTGTTGGTAACCTCGCATATGAAGCCCCTGCAGAGAGGAAAAAGAAGGGAAGAAAGAGGAAAAACCTCTTGAGCCTTGGCATTTTCACACATAAATCTTTTAAACAATTGGGGAGCATAAATGTCAAACTGGAAGAAAGTAAATGAGGATCTGAGGTGATGTGTCCCTGTGTATGACCATCTGGAAGAGAACATTAGGCTCTCTGCAGGGCTTCTAACTGCTCAGTTCATTAGCATGCAGTATAGTACAGTGATGGCTCTCACAGACGCCTCCCAACATGCATCCATCTTGCGTTTATCTTACAGCAACAGCTGTTACAGCATCGTCTGACTTCGATATGTCAGAGACAAAATAAAAAGGACGTTGTAACAACGCTGTGTAAAACAACTGGCTACCACATGTTTTTTTGCCTTCTGATGGTTGAAAAATGGAAAATGTGGAACCAGTGTGGCAGTTGTTAAATGTGGTACATCTCTGACAATCATGCATTTTTCATATAGATCCAAATAGTGCCACGCTTCAACTCTTCTACAAGAAAAAGTTACAAAGTTCTATTGCCTTCAAATGCAAAAAGAAAAAAAAACTGTTGCGGTCAGTTACTCTGCCAAAAGATCTCCTGACATGTTGCATAAAAACTTTATCTCTCTCGGAAAAGGGGCGTAATGCAGCTTAATTTGATTTATGATCTATGAAAGATCCTCGCTGCTCTCTCGACACCGTCCCCACTCTTTACCCAGTGTTTAGCTGAAGTCCTTTTCATGACGAGCATCATAAATTAAACATTGCCTCAGCTTCCCTTGTGTGTCTGTTTGTGTAAAAATAGCTTGGTTTGGTGCACAGTGTGATGCCCGTGCACAGCCCTCTGTCTTTTAATGAAGTGTTACCATGAGAAGTGCACTGATCCTCCTGCATGACTTCTGTGGCAACCGTGTTCTGACTTTCTCAAACTCCCAGAGTGACTCTGAGCTCATTTGGTTATACAAGTGCTCACAATTACCAAGAGATTTAGATACAGGGACATGGGATATTTCCATATCCCTCACGGATGTTATTTTAATTACACTGAACTGCTTGACTTTGCGCTGTGGATTTACATGTTTCCTCGTATTCTGAGGATGCAAAGAGGGATTCTCTGAAGGTTATTCTCTTACATTGAATCTCTTATTTATTGAGGCCCTTAGTCTTTGGCAAAACTTGGGCGAGCATGGGAAACCATATTAAATGACCTTGTTTATGAAATATCTCTTAAATCTAAGGTAGTTAAGTTTTTGACACATAATCTTTAAAGTAAAGATAATGACAAAATTGTGATAGAATAGAAGATAATAAAAAAGAATCCTCTGGCATCAGCCACAACACTATTTTCTTTCAAATTCTCTGCATCGTCTGAAGAAAGTAGACTTGTTATCTCCAATCAACCTCATTGTGAGACCCTAATTATATTTGATTGAGAAATAAATTACGCATGGAAGCCAGCCGCGATAATTATGGTTTTGAATCTGCCCGTACGTTGAAATGAAAACATAAACGCATCAACACAGCTGATTCATTTAGGTGATAATGCAGGCAGAGCTAGCAGGTGTGCGGGTACAGATGCGTTTCCCTCTGCGGGGCGCTTCCCGAAAAAACAAATGTTTCATATGTGATTGCCGGTGAAATGTGGCACAGTCGCTCAGTGGACTGTGCTCCTGTAATGTGGGAGAGGTCTGCTTGGATTCATGGAGCTCCTCAAGCCTCATTCCTCTTCAGGTCTTGGGGTTAATGGTGGGCAAACTCATGATCAGTGTTTTTTGCAGCAGGGATGGCTGGTGCTAGGGATTAAACATCAAACTGCCTTTAATCCATTCCACTTCTAAACTTCCTTAAACTCTTTTGGTTTAAGGAAAATAGTCTTGAAAGGTTTTTTTTTTTTTTTTAAGAAAATGCTTCATGCATACCTAAGTGACTCTCCATATTGCTGATTTCTGACACTAGGCAGTGCTTTAGTTATTCAAAGCCAAGAGCAGAAATCAATGTGGCAGTTGAGCTGAATCTCCTGCAGTGACAAACTCGATACTGACGAGCGGATAATGTGGTGTCGGTTATGGTTTTTTCGAACCATCCATGTTCTTGTAAACAATCACTGATTGTGAGTTATTATACCTGAGGAATTGATTCATCTTGAATTGAAAAGAAATGTTTTCATGTGCATAATTCTTTTTTAATGACAGGTTCACTTGTATTTCAGTTCTATAGGCAGGTCCAGCTGCAGCTTTAACATGGATATGGAATTGCTTAGGGCCCCCAGGGAAACTGTACGTTTTCATCTTCCATTCTTTAAAATAAGTTCAGCAATTTAGTTGAACTTTTAACTCAATTCAGTTGGGATTGAGGATAAAGGTATTTGAATTGTATCAACCCCCCAAATTAAATACTTTTGTTAAGAATGTCATCAAACTTCCTGTAATATCTGGGTCTTGATTTTAGAATTTTTCGAAATGTCAACATTTGTTGTTGACTAACTGTTTTAATGAACCCATTAATCTCCTATCGGTGAGAGAGCAGACATCATCACATCAATGCTGCACCCACGACCCGATGGAAATGGGCACTTATTGGTTGGATGGGCTGCAGCCTCTCACACAAGGCTGCGGACAAAATGCAATCTCCAGGCTATTACTTTTTTTTTTTTTTTTTTTTTTTTTCCCTCCATCGGAGTCATTTAGAAAGGCATCCGCCCTCTTGTCCCCCTTTTTCAGCCATTGCTTTCACACCGACGTGACGGGACACTTTTTTGTTTTTTTTTTTCGTTTTTTTTTTCCGCGCAGGTGGCACCGGCCAGGTGACCGCACGAGCCCGACTCCCGAGCACGTGGTAACCCCGGTCCACTTTCAGCCCAGTACCTGCGAGTAAATCCCTGCAGAACACTCACACAAAAAGAAAAAAAAAAAAAAAAAAAGGAAACAGTGAGTGCCAGTCAGAGAAGAGAAGGAGCAGCAGAGGAGTCCGGAGCGCAGCGCGGACGCTTCTTCTTCTCTCCTCCCCCTTCAGACCCCACTGCTCCACTCCATCTCTCCCTCTCTCTTTTCCTCTCTCTCTCTCTCTCTCCCCCTTTCTTAAATTGACATTGGTCTGGCTCGAAACATGATAACAGAAAAGCCTTCCTCCGCTCCGCGTTGTCGGGCTGTCCTCAACCCCGATCACTTGAAACTGAAATAAGCAGGCGCAAAGAGGAAACAGGATCGCACAGTGTCCTATCAGCGGGTGTTCAGAGGGAATAACAAGAGACCTTTATACCACACGCTCACACCCTCGTATGTGCTCTTGCGCATCGTAGATCTTTTAGAAAGTGCTCGTGTTGAACCGGAGTGAAAGTTAACATGTATATGCACGCTTTGATACGCGCGAGCCTTGGATTTGTAGCGTTCTGCTTGGTCGCCTTTGTCCAACAGTCGGCTTCAGGAAGTAAAGCCACTCAAGGAGGTAAGTTTTCATGTCACAAATAGCTTCATTTTCGACTCGTGGTGGTTGTGAGCGTGCGGTGTTTGCCGGACGCCTTGATGCCCAATTGATATATTTGGTAAATGCTTTTGGAAAGCCGGTGACGATGACACGTGATCGGTTGTGTAAATAAATGGAGCTTGAATTTAGGTGTATTAAAATCCAAGTTTTAAAGCGGAATATTTGTTAAATTTTAAGTTTTTTTTTTTTTTTTTTGGAGACTTTGATCAATCAACCACTCAGTTTGATTCAGGCACTTAATTGCTTTTTGTTGTTGTGTCAGTATAGCAGTTGTTTGTATTTATGCAGACTTGACTGAAGGAAACCTAATAAGGAGTTTTCTGTTGTCATTTTAACAAAAATAAATAAATAAAAAATGCAGTTGTCTTTGATCTTCAAACAGCATCAGCAGTGTGAACAGTTATGTTTCATAGTTAATCCTGCAGGTAATTGTAGTGAGACTACCAGGAGGTATTTGTCACAGTCCAGACAAGTATTTGACACCGTCCTGTAACGCTCACATGAAGGCGTCTCTGTCGGCCAGACACAGCAGCTACAGTGCAGACCTGCCCAGCTGGCTGCCCTCTTGCTCTCTTGTCTTGTGAGAAATGATTCAGACTAGACAAGGGCAGCCTGAATCCCAAACTCTTGGCACCTTTTTACAGGAAGAGAGACACGGTGTTATGCTCTCAATTTGTGAGAGCGTAACACCCCCCCTCAGCCTTTCTCCTCCAGGTTTTCATCACTTAATTTTCCCACAATACAAATGCCAAGCCAGAGCTGGCAGAAGTATTTGCTTGCAAAGACACCTCATGGTTTCTGTGTGAGTGTTGATTGGGGTCGGTGATGTTTCGCACACACAAAAAGACATTTCTCGGGCGGTCGACAAGGCAAAAAGAGAAAGGGGGTGGGTGACTATTTTGCATCCTGGGTGGTCTGCCCCCACTTGTGGGAAAACTCAATATTTACATTTTGCAATTAGAACTACTTTTTTCTCACTTTATTTTCCTCAACATCGATTACACACTTCCTTGTAATGTGGAATGCTGCTGTATGAGTGTCTGTCTTTAATGGCATGCACCTGTTTGTTGGTCGCCGAGTGAAACGCCGTGGACGACTGCTTGGTGGGCTTCTCCCCCAGTTCCTGTTTATCAGTGCGAGGCGAGCAGCTCTGCAGTGACACATTATCTGTGTTTGTCTCTGGAGTTACTTGTGAGCATATTTTGTGCTTACTGAAAATAAATAGTGCGTTTTTATGTCTGTGGCAACTCTGTGGCACTGACGAGTCTGCGAGCTGGGAACAATTTCTGAAAACTGGAGAAACGGAGAGATGAACAAGTACTAAGAAAATGCACAGTGTGTCATCTCAATATTTATTCAGATGTTGCAGAGTCTTTGTCTTAGTCTTTCATCAATGTCAGTCTAATCATGGCACTCTGTTTCAGGCATCAGTCATTACTCGAGGAAGAAAAAGGGGAGCGAAAGAGCAGTGGAATGAGGGAGGGAAGAGTTGAGGATGTGGTGGAGAGACTGACAAAGAAGGGGAAAAATGAGACTGGGGGGGGGGGGACAGGAGAGATTAAGGGTGCAGAGAAAGACGGGGAGAGAGGAGGTTTCTTAGTGAGCGAGCAGCAACAAGCGAGGGAAAGAGAAGGAAAGGAAAGAGGGGAGCCATAGACGTCATGGCAAATCACTTTCCCTCGAACAGAGTCAGGAGCTCTTCGTTAATGCAGCGGCACCAAGGCAACGGTTGGTGTGGGGCTGACATGCTGCTGTGGCTGGCTATGTTGGTGTAACCTCTGCTCTGGGGCCTGGGGGTCTAAAGACGCAGGGCTGCCTGAGCGGGGAGGAAGGCCAGATCCATGCCCGGACACACTGTGGGAACCGAGCAGCCTTGGCAATATGAGGCCCAAGTGACGGGGAAGCTTACCTAGAGATGCTGCCTGAGTCTCCACTTTGAGCTAGATGGAAAGGAAGAAGAAACCCCCCCCCCCCCATCACACAGACACACACCCACCCCCAACTCTCACTCACCCCTTTCCTCTTTCTTTTTCACCCAACTCCTGCTTTGTTTGCTTTGTCCTCGCTTCCTTTCCTTTGCACTTAATGAAGTAGCTGTGCTTTTTCTCTGTCAGCCATAAGCAACGACTGCATGACACCCCCGAGTGTCGGAAAGCTCGCTGTCAGCCCGTGTGCTATTTATATTTTTTGCCACATAAAAGACGCGCACAGCTCACCCTCTGTCCCCTTCGTCACTTTCCCCTGGTCCTGTCCGGCTCACTTTTGCTGCCTGATCGAAGGCTGGATATGTTGCAGGCCTGTGTAAGCACGGAAGTGTCGGCGTATGTGTGTGCATACGTGTAATTGGGCCGGTGAGGGAGTGAACGGGCTGCGTCTGTGGTCTTTTGGACGGTTCTTTGAAAGTGTATGTGAAGCCACATAAAATTTAGAATTGGGGGCTCATATTTCTGCCCATGGCCTTGAACTTCTCTGATCGTTCACTGTTGAGCAGAAAAAAGGAGAAGAAGGAAAAAGAAAAAAAAGACAGACCGATGGGCGAATAGAGACTGCAGCACTGTCTTCTATGGAAATGGCCAGTCATCTCGCTTTAACATTTTGACACCACTTTGGCGCTCCTCTTTCATCACCTTCACTCTCATTTCTCAGGCTGTGTGGTTTCTGCGTTGCCCCGTGGAGCAGTTACACTTATCCCCTCAGAGACGGGATGTGCCTTTTTTTTTTTTTAACACAAAAGTTCCTATTTGCCTGCCAAGGTACCGGAGAACAATTTTTGGTAAAGTAATTTTTAACAGCCGTGCGAATGGAAGATGTATTCAGGTCAGCCAGGAATAAAGACTTCTCCCGTCCTCATCAGGACGCTCTGTGACTTTGAGAAGTTAAGGACTTTGCGGATCAGGGCTTTGCGGTGCGGATCACTTAACTAAAGTGACATGTCACCCTTTAATTTCTCCCATCCATTACTTCTCACTATGTAGACCCAATTAAAGCAGATGAGCTCCTAACCTAGAAATGCCCTTTACAAAATATACTCTCTTGTCTCAGTCTGTCTTCTCTCTCGGCAGCAGGCATGCCGTGTCGGATAGCTGTGTTCTCGTTATGATCCGAGTGTCGGAGACAGGTTGAGCCTCGGGGTAGCCCTCGGTCACTCGCTGATGAGTTGGTGGAGGGGATCAATCCAGCTTCACTTTACCACTCAGCAGACACACTCCGAAAACTTCTGCCTGACAAGCGGTGCTCCAGTACCGCTGTACATGTTGTTACAGAGCAGCCGAGAGAGCGGGGAGATTATTATCTTGGCAATACTTGAGTGGTGAAAACACTTGATAACAATTCTGTCTAAGAGAAATGCGGTATGAATCACGAAAGTGACTTTGATCTGTGGGTGTGTTGTGAGGACAAGTGAATGTCTATGACTGCGATGAGGGATTTTAGACTGGATATTAATGATTGCACTTAGCAGGCAGAAGTGCTTTCACTTGCCAAAATGAGGCTCCATTATAGATAGAGAATCTTAAAAAAAAAACAAAAAAAAAAAACTGAACAGTTGAGGTTTATTGTGCTATTTCTTTCTAATTCCCTGGCCAAGCTGCAGCTTGATACACATATTTTAGTTTAGTTTTAGAGCAGGCAGGCTGCAGCTACATAGAGAGGGAGGACCATGTTTACAGGCGCATGTAAAGTCGAAGCTGTCTGGTGCAAGCTGTGACCCAAGGCGATTCAGTGGGCCTTCGTTCTGGACAGTTGCTCACTTTCATCCTGGCTGGAATGTAAAACCAAGACATTTTCCTCTGCAGCAGAGTGTCAAAGATTCTGGCCTTAAGATATGTGATTTTTAACTCAAGGTTCCTAAACAAGAATCTCTCCGTGCACTTTGCAAATGATTAGCATTTAATCCATCTATACACCCCCCCCCCCCCCCCCTCCTTTCTTTTTCTTTTTTTTTCCTACTTGCAATGAGCTGCATATTTGCTAGAATGGTTTTATATATTAAGAAAATAAGACATAAGGTTATCAATTCGCTCTGTTGCAAGGATCAGGTTTTACTGCAGCGTTTCTATTTTGGAAATTAAGAATTTATCAGCATCACATAAAGGGTTTCAAGCATTAATTTACAGGAATAGTGCAACATTTTCGGAAATACACTTATTGGAGTTAAAAGATTAATAGCGCCCTCATGCCTGTATGTTAAATGTAAGGCTACAGCCAGCAGCTGGTTAGCTTAGTTTAGCACACGTACTAGAAACGGGGGGAAAAAGCCATTCTGGCTCTGTGAAATGGTTACAGAATACACCTACCAGCGCCTCTAAAGCTCACTAATTAACACGTAATACTTCGTTTGTTTAATCAGTCCCGTGACTTCCTAGAGTCTCTGCTGGTTGCCTGGCAACTGCTCAGAGTCAAGAAAGTCCAACCCATAACCCCCTGTAAGGCGGCAAATTGACCTTTTTACACTTGTTTGATTATTTCGTACAGAAAACACAAGTTATTGGTTAATATTAGCTGGTAGATGCATATCGTAACAATTTGAGTCAGGCTAACCGTTTCCAGTCTTGATGCTAAGCTAAGTAGCTGCTAACGCACAGACGTGAGAGTGGTGTTCTCATCTAAATATCTAATTGAGCGTATTTCCCAAAATGTTTTGTTTTAAAGCCTCCTGTAAATGTTTGCGCTGTATGTCTGCATGTGTCTGTGTTGCGTCCAATTATACATTTTTAAACGACTGCCTTTCATGATCTGCATGTATATACTGAATTTGAACCATTACTGTGTTTTACTCATTTTGTATGCAGTACAAATGTCACATTCCCAACCTGTGGACACTGCAGATCACCTGCTCCCCAGGGGAACCCATCAGCTGTTCAGAGTCCCCTGTCATGGTACCTTTTCCCCCTTTCCTCAACCAGAAAATCGCCTTATCAGCAGATAGCAAGGCCCCTGTGACCACTATTTGTCAGCTCATTTAGAATGGTTGCAGGGCTGACAGAGCTGTACAGTGTAGATTTCCTGTGCAACAGAGGGAAGAGTAGTTTTAAATCCCCCAAACTTTCCTGAGAACACCAGGACAATTGCTTTGTATGCAACACCAGTGTCCAGCAGTAACAAAACAAAAAAAAAAAAAACTTGCAAGCCCTCACACTCAGGAGTGAGGAGAGCAGAGCTTGTGTGGAGCTTGTTTATTTATCAAGGCTTTAATCTGAACAATATGTTCCAAATGAGTCCTGTGATGCTTCTCTCAACAGTGGAATTGGGGTTTGAAAAATAGAAAAACTCTCTCCCGCTCCCATCTCGGCCTCTCTTTCCCTCTCACCCTGTCAGTGGCCTTTGTTCTCCGTGCAGATGCGGCACTGTGCTGACAACATCCCCGTTGGTTTCGGGGGAGGATGGAGTCAGTGTTGATGGCACTCTGACCCCCGCCAGACTTAAACTCACCTCCAGAGCCCCCTTCACAAGAGCTGATGGCTGGCTGAGGAGCCTCCGTGCCTCCCTCAGCCAGCTGCAGTGCCTCTTGGATCATTAATCCTCTAACCCCCCCCCCCCTCCCAAAACAGAGCCCACATTTGTTTTCCTGTTACATTACTCACTGATTGGAGATGCTGTGACTCGGGAGGAGATATCAGTGGGACTGTCACCTCGCTCTCTGTACTTTCTTAAGCCCACGGCTGGCGCTCCACCATCCTTCCTCCTCTTTCGCCTCTCTTCCCCGCTCCCCCCTGTGACCTCTCGGCTGAATAATAGGGCTGCGTCTCTCTTTGAGAGTTTGGGGGGGGTCAGCGAGGGACGTCATTAGGCTGGTCTGCGGTGGTCAGCGTTGTCGGAGGGGGGTTGGGGGTCAGAGAGAGCCTTGTTTACAGACTGTGTGTGTTTACATTCCTGATGGTGAGCGCCAGCTTTAGAGACTGCTAGAAGTGAAAGGAAATGCTCTTATTCTGCTTAGTAATGGAAAAATCCAACCCAATACATCAAGGAATCCAGATGAAAAAAAAAAAAAAACCTCGTTATTTATTTGGTGGGTTCAGGCCAATGCATTCTGGGTAGAAAGAGGGGATGACTTCACTGATGAATTTGGGACTTCCTCAATGGACAGAGGCATGGGGAAAAAACATATGACCCTCTGCAGTATTTAATCACCCCCACTGAACTCCAGATATATATTTATTGCAGACTGTAATTGCTTATACTGTTGATTAATGGCAAGCACTGGTTGTTCATGGCTCTTATGTTTTAAATCATTACACCATCTATCATACAGGCATTTGGGCTGCAACTAAGGGTTATGTTTATTATCGATTTAATCTACACATCATTTTATCGATAAATCATTTGGTCCAAATTTTTTGAGCAAATACTGGCCATCTCGCGTTTCAGAGTCCATTGTAATGTCCAAGACCAACAGTCCAAAAAATCCAAAGATATTCAGTTTACTATCATACAAAACTAAGAAAACAGGAATATATTCAAATTTAAATAGCTGGAATCCGATTATGTGTTTCTTAATGGATCAAACAAAATAGTTGGCAATTCATTTTCTCTTGATAAATGAAATGATTAATCGGCTAATAAGACATTTAGCTTAATTTTCTGCAATAATCACAGTACCTGATATACTGTGGTCATTCACAAGTTTACATCACGTATTTCCAGTGGCTAGTTGTCTTATATACTGCAAGAAATCCAAGTTTATGTCTTAAGAAGAACAGAAAAGCTATTTATGTTTATACAGGTAGATTTTCGTAGGGTGTATTGTTTCATATTTATACTGATGAGAACATGAGTATTTGGGAAAATAGAATTAGAAATGTAATAGGATCCACAAAATCACATGCACATCCTTATAATGAAAAGACATGTGTGCGTCAACTTGTAGTATTTTAACTTTTTTTTTTATAATAAAAAATATCAACACAGTTATATTATCAATTACAGGGTACACATTGAATTTAACCATTAATACA
This sequence comes from Bovichtus diacanthus, assembly GCA_943590825.1. Taxonomy (NCBI): domain Eukaryota; kingdom Metazoa; phylum Chordata; class Actinopteri; order Perciformes; family Bovichtidae; genus Bovichtus; species Bovichtus diacanthus. The sequence goes on along the minus strand of CALSBV010012228.1, from coordinate 3,415,287 downwards.
GTAATAATGGGATGATACACAACCAAGTCTTGTGGAAAATATTAACATTTATTGTAGTTTTTAATATTATAAATAATAATAATAATAATAACCATGGCATTCACCAAAGAGCTGTAATGATGAATTGATCAGTTGATCGACAGGAAAGTTGACGGCAATTATTCGCAGTTTTTAAGTTAAAATGCCAAACTTTAGCTAGTTCCAGCTTTTCAAATGCGAGGACTCGAGGCTTTTATTTTGTCGTATATATGATAGCTCTGCCAAACACATAGGCCATTTTTCACTATTTCCATACATTTTAAAGACAAAATTATGAATCTTTGAGAAAATACTCGATTTTAATAGTAATAATTTGATAATAACATAGTCGTTGCTTGTAGACCTACATCCAACAGATTATAACTGATGCACTCTTGTCATTACAAGTCACATTGTCTGCTATGAAAATATTTTGGGTTGGATGCAGGTTGCCAAGTCGCCTCATTTCATTGATGATTGATTTTTATTTGTTTTCAGTGACAAAATATTTCCTAGGAAAATCTGCCAGAAATTTTCCCCCGAATTTGCCCTCCAACTTTTACCTCCTTTTTTTTTCATGTGAAAAACTTTTGCGATTTTATATTTTCTGCTTTGGCATCAGCTGCCGCAGTCTGATTTTGAAATGCAGCCGAGATGGGAGAGGCCATCGAACACTTGCTACGTCCGTGAAATGTTCGCATGAAGTGATTATGCTGTCTCGCGGCATCTAAATGAAACGTATATCCAGTCAGTTCCAGCCCACTGGACTTCACATTTCTGAGCTTTGGTAGTTAATGCCTGCTTCACAGCTTACACAGAGAACCATTTACTTTATACCTCAGTTTGACAGGAAACAACTAAAAATATCACACTTGTGCTGTAATTGCTACGTTGCCATCTTTATAGTCGGTACTGTATCTGGTTAAAGCAACCACCAATGAATGTAATTGCTGTGTGCAGAGGGGAGAGTGTCATGTCAGTTAGCTCTGGTTGTATAAATATAAGGTATACAGCCGGACTAAGTGCCACCCTTTCCGTATTTAAAATATGCTGCATGAGGCCAAGAAGTCATCAACGTGCCAAGGAGGTTGAAAATCCCTTGAAAGGTACAAATGAATTTCTTGTCACTTTGGCTCCTTATGGGAAACGGTTACAACTTATGCTCAATTATTCAGTGTGGTATGTATTAGACCTCCGACACATGAGCTTCTCATGTCAGCCTGTCTCTGCGCTCTCTTAGTATTACTCACTTAATTACTGTAATAAGTGTTTTTCTTCTGGAGGTGGTCCGGAGGTCTGTGAGTCATAGTCTATTAAGGCCACACATGCTAAAGGAAAGGCAGAGCACCAGATGCTTGGTCTATGATCAAAATCACAGAGAATCTCCATTATTTATTCAGGGAGTTTGAGCCTGAGAAATGTTTTATAAATGGAGCAAAGTGAGACTTGGCTCATCATTGTCGCTGTCTGTTTTGTTGGAAAGCACAAAGTATAAAGGCATCAACAGATCGAAGGAGCAGAGACAGAGATCTTGAATTTGTTGTCTTGAGTTAGTCGAACACCCAAAATACACATCTGTTGTATATGCGTAATACCGAATCAGTCAATTGTACAATAAAAGAAATTGAAGCGGTACATCATTATTTTTGGATTGAAGAAGCTGAGCAAGTTCTTGAAACATTTAAAAAAATACAGAATATTACAGGGTCACTATTTCCACTATTTACTTCTGCAATGTCCTTTTGTCCTACTGTAAATTAAAAGGGTAGATAATGTATAGTTGGGTTGGATAAGATAACTTTATTAATCCCCAGAGGAGAAACTGGTTTAGTGACTCCTTTTTGTTATAGTGCAGAGTCTCTGATAAAGGAAGCTGTGATTGTGCGCCAACATTTAACAAAATAGACGGAAGTTTAGAACCGGTTTTGATTAAAAAAAAATGTGTAAAATGAATTGATGAATAAATAAACTAATCAAATTGTAGGGAATTTATATTTGCACAAAATGAGCACACTGGAATATAAATTAGAGACGCATCGATTAATTGATTTAATCGATTTTGAAAACTGACAACTGGAAAAATGTATGGTTCTACATTTTCAAATGGGAGCATTTGTTGATTTTTCCACAATATAGTACATTATAGGGAAATAAATGATGTTTTATAGATCAAACGATTAATCGTGACAATAATCTTTTAGTTGCAGCCCTTTTATAACTAAAGAGGCACTCAAGCCATTTACTTTTGTACTTCTACAAAGTTTGGGGACATAAGAAACATGCATGGGTCAAACTTTAAAAAAAACTGAATCCGACATTTCCTATAATGCAACTCAATGACATCTTTCATTCGATTGCATCATCAGGGTTATTGTTTTTCAAACTTTGGAGAACTCCCTCCAGGACATTATACAACTGACTTCACAGGTTCTTCAGTAAACTGAACTTCATGTGTAATATTGGTGGAGTGCCCCTTTAAGGAATATATACGAACACAACCAGGTTCAGTCATTACTGTTACATTTCTAAACTAATATATACATAAATAATAGACAATCAGTAGGCATAAGTAATAAAAAGGAAGTCCTGTGCACTCCTGGGTATAAACAAGGTAAAGGCATAGATAGTCTTTCAGCATGTTAACATGATATTGCTCTCCTTAAACTCGGCTTTCATGTTTTTGTTAATTTTTCCTCCGGCTTCAGATTAATCTGAGGCTTCATGGTTGGTGGACACAAGCAGGGAGGGGCCCGGGGTTTTGAAGTTGTGATCACAGTTTCTGAAAGCACAGGATCAGTCAGTGGTCATGATTCCTAAACATTTAGAGTGTGTGAAGGATGAGTGTAAATATCCCGAATGGAAGCAGTTGATATTTTTATTCACAACTTTTTAGAGGCTTGCTGGACAGCCAACAGTGTGTCCCTTCATTAGCTGAAGGGGATCTGGGCAAGAGGGGGGAGGGATGCTAAATTTTGTGTTAATGTTGACGTCTGCATTTCATCAAAACCATTTTGTGTGTGTGTGTGTGTGTGTGTGTGTGTGTGTGTGTGTGTGTG
>CALSBV010012228.1:3400383-3412113 GCA_943590825.1 Bovichtus diacanthus | reverse complement strand
TGTGTGTGTGTGGGGTTGTGTGTGTGTGTGTGTGTGTGTGTGTGTGGAGGGGGGGGGTCTGCTGCCCTGCACATTTTGAAAATCCACAACATTTTCCCAGTGTGCTGTGATAATGTTGCAACAACCAACCATAGTTCCTGTCCTTTCCCCAACCTCGTACTCACTTCCTCTCATTAGTGCATACCATATATAGCGCTGGGTGCAGACACATTCAGTGTGCTAATATTAATGTAATGTGTTTGTGCGTAGACTACATTAAAACATTTTTTATATATATATATAGTGTTATGCTTTTTGTTTTTGTCTTTTTTGTTTGAGCTTTGCATAATGATGTATGTGCAGAGTTGGTTTTCACATTCATCTGCTGAAGGGGGAAAGTTTCTCTGCACGCACCTTTTTTTTGGGGGAAAAAAAAAAAAAAAAAAACATCTAAAATATCTACAAGCAGGATTTAGTGACCTCTCAACTAGTTTGGAAGCCAATCAAGAATTGACTTTTCAGTGAAGTAGGAGACATGTTGTATCCAGTAGTTAAACTTTGGAAATGAACAACAGATTCTGGATTTTTTTTCGATTGCGGGTGAAGGAGTAGATGTGATTTAAAGACATTTTTAACAAGTTAGTTGAACTTATTTGTGGAAAAACCAAATCAAACAAAAGATTATTATTTAAAGCAGAGCCTTTTTAATTGTCTTAAAACATGTCTGAAGGGGATCTTTAAGTGTCCAGAAAAGGCATTTTTTTGTAGTTTATGGGAACATTGAACATAATGATTTTCCCTTTTTCTCCGGCGTCATAAAAAGTTTTCTTGCTGTAGTTTCACCGGCCCCAAAATCAAGACAGAGGAAATGAGCCATTATTCCAGACCCGTTGCTTTGCTTTACAACAAATGTTTGTGAGTTGAACATCATATGGGTCATTTACAGTAAGTAGATAAAAGCAGTGTTACCGTCTGTCTTTCATACAGTACAGCCATTCAGACTCTCTGCCGCTCTGTACCTAAAGTAATTATCCTGACCCTAACCCCATCCTGCACAACCACAACCCTAAGTATAGTGTAAGTGTGGTTTTAAGATGGATAATTACAATACTTGTTCCTTTGTAATTATACGCAGTACGACAAACGCTGTGATCCTAAGAACACCTTTTTATGGACTTGAACCCAGTACCCTTCCGCCTTTGCCGCAACGAGCTCGTGAAAACGAAGGATTTCATCTGAAAATGCTTTCGTCAAGAAAGAGTGTTTTGTCTCTAATGCGAAGCTTGGACTGCTGAAATGTTGCACCAAATCATTCTGTCAGGAAAACACAGCTGAATACTTTGCTGCTCTCGCTGACTGAATGCATCACTCGGTCCATATTTTTCGGACTATTATTTTGAAGTCGACTGCAGGCAGCGCGAGTAAAGCTACACCTATGGGTGGGGGGGGTGGGGGGCAGGTTTGGGGCAAAGCAAACAGCTAGGGTCTCAACACTCAAAGTAAACATTACCCTATGTTTGAACTACACACCTTCGGCCCTACAGTTCTCCCACACACTCGCACTCTACCCTCTGAGTTTTATTTCTGCTAACACCCCCTTGAGCAGGCCCAGCTAAATACACCGCTTATGGTCCATGGTCTTCTCATAAATCAGGGAGGAAAAGCACCTCTGACAGGGTCTCACCTCCAGGGCCAGTCGCCCCTAGCCGGCAGCTCTGACTTACATGGAAGGACTGCTTTGGAATAAATGGACAAATGGCTTTTCAGAGTAACTTTCCTAATAACCATCTTTGAGGACATTAGGATGTTTTGTCCAGAAAATGCAATACAATTACAATAAATGCCATTTATATTCCCACCTAGCCCTGCAACCTACTGCTGCCTTCCCAAAACCCAAAAAGTCTGCTTTGCCCAGTCAAGAGCATGGGAGGATGCATTTATGGATTTAGGAGTTTGACACACGGCAAAGTTTAAAGTTTTATTGAGCACACAATAGAGCATGAAGTGAATCGGTTTTCGGGGGGGAAAAAAACATGCTTCATTATTGTACGACTTGTTTTCATCCAACAAAATCAATGAATTCCGCACTCCGAGAATGTCAGTGGGTTTAAACACAGACTCAAGCTATTTGCGGCTTTGATGTGCTCAAGTGCATGAACCAGAGGAGGGCTGCAACAGCAGCAATATTAGAAATGACACATTCCCCGGAGGAAACTGTTTAAACATCTGAGCATTGCCCAACGTCCCTTTCTTCTTTGGTTTTGTTGTTTTGACTTTGTTTATTCATCCTTGTCTCGAAGCGCTGGCTTCATCCTCCCCTGCCTTAACTTGTTCCCAACAACTGTGATTCCTCAACACAAAAGAATGAAAGAAACTCTATGAAAAACACAATCTTTTCATCTCGGGCATGAGTCAATTACCAGGGCAGCATTACTGAGCGCGCTGCATGTTTTTTTTCCCCCCGCAAGCGTTCAGAGGATCGTCCTCTGGACTGAACAGAAGGATGTATTGATTCTGACATGTTTATTTCCACGGCACAGACATGTTGGGTTTCCAACAAGAGCAGCACATTTAGCTTTTGTTGTTCATGTGTGTGTTGGAACACTCCCTGTAACTTTTATGGCGGGGCTTTTTTTTTTTAAACAATGCTTTGACGGACTAATGGGCTATTGTCGTTTGTGGGCCAGGATGTCTTAATTTGTTTTTATTTCATTTTGTGCAGCTCACACCAAAGGCAATGGAAATGTGGGAGTCACAAATGGCTCGTCTCATTGTGTTGGTTTCCGGACTTTGGTAAACGGGTTTCTCACTGTCGGCGAACCATTTGCACAGACTGTTAAGTTATTTTTCCAATCTTCATACTGTTAGTCGAGTCTTAGCTGGGGCTGTGTCTGTAAGCTGCGTAAGTTAAAAGTTGTAAGATGTAGTCGTAGTGCAGATTTTTGCAACCTTTTATAGATTGGAGGGAGATTTTACAGGAGGGAGCAGCTTTCGTTGGTTATATCATTAATGTGGTTTTACCAAACAAGAGGCAGTTTCATTTGTTTAAAACCCTAAATGCAAAGCAAGCCGCTCTCTGTCATCATTTAACATTTCACTGATGTTATTATGTATCATAAGGTGGCAGTTACATGACATCGGCGATACTTGCAGCTCAATATCTGGGGCCGCTCTTTTTGCACTCAACAATTGCCTGAAGCAGAACATCAAACTGTTCTGGAAATAAATTTGACTTAAGAAAAAAATGTAAAAGATACATACTTGACTGTTTCCTCTGCGCCATTTGTACATTTGTCTTTTTAATTACATCATTAACCTTTCTGAGCTGATGTGTTACGCTATGAATCTTTGAATCGTACTTGGAGTTTCCGACTTCAGGCGTGTTTTTAAAAGCATGTGTGAGCCTGAGAGAGTGTGTGTGTGCGTGCGTGTCTGTGTGCGTGCGTGTCTGTGTGTGTGAGCCTGTATGTGTGTTTATGTGCATCTCAAAGTAATGAGACTCGGCAACCTTGCAGACTGGAAAGATAAAGTGAACTGATGCTCCAGATGGGAACATTAATAACGAGATGAAAAGAGGGATTCTTTGAGTTTCTGTCATAATGAATATTAATTACAACAGAGACTTGGCACCAGGAAACCTGACAATAAGACAGATATTTTGTTGTGATTAATGCCTCCCCTATTGAAAATCACTTCCTCACATGGCCTTTCCTGCTCCTATACTGGAAGGAGAAAGGACCCAGGCTGCTCCTCAGGAGAATCTATATTGTTCTCACATAATATAAATCGATGCAGGACTCGGGGAGCTCTTGCATCACTAAATGGCTTTATGGAAACTTGGCATGAGAAGAGAAGCGACTGTCCCAGGTGCTATATCCCTTACTGGATGTTGCACAGAAATTCAAACAAAACACCTGACAAATCATTACAAGAACGATAGTACTGTTTGCAAACAACTCAGCTGGTATCACTTTATTTGGTCAACTCGGCGTCAAGGCTCAACTTTTGTATCGGGCGACAAAAAGCAGATGCTAAACATGTCAAAATTGGTACGTCACAACAATTTTTTAGACCGATAACCTCGACTCGGACATTTAATGCTTTTCATCAAAGCTGGAGTGGCTGTTGGGATGGTAACCACTTTGATCCAGACTGAAATATTTAACTATTGGACGAATTAAGACATTGATCTTCCCGAGGATGAATATGAGGCTGCTTCCACACCTAACCCGTTTGGTTTCGTTAAACAAACTCGGGTCATGTGGGCAGGTGTGAAGTCTCTCAATCGAACTTTGTTGGGGCCCAAACAACTGAGCCGAGACTCTGACCAGGATTATGTAATGGCAGATATGTAATTTTATTTTTTAACATGATTTCAAAAGCTAAACTACTCATAACTCAATCTGCTGATCGTGATATTTGTTCAGGAAGCGGTCTTATAAGTGATCTGTAAATCCCACTTTGTCAGTTCATTAAGTCCATTTCTAAGTGTGTGACAGCGATCCCACATACTGTACAAGCTCCCTTTTTGTATCATCTCTAAGGGTTAACCATTATTTATCACATAATGCTTATAATTATTCATTTCTTTGTGACACCAAAGAACGTAAATATACACATCAGAAACATAAAGTGCTTAAAAATTCTCCCAGTCACTAAAATGAGATTTCCCCACATGGGTCCTGATGATGCAGGATGACGATCACCAAAATGGTCCAATCAACAAGTTACCTGTCGGCCTGTATAACTTCTGTTTACCCCTCTTGGTTCATATTTTCAAAGTCGGTGTGAACAGGAACTGGACTAGAATTATAAATAAATAAAATGCAACAATGTATCATTTTTTTCTCTTGGCCTGGACCAAATGAACCGAACTACAGGTGTGAAAGCGTCCTTACTGAATTTGGTGATGCTTTTTGACTTTTCTTTTCGAGCCACCAGCAGGTTGACATTTTAGTTTTTTAATGAAATGTTCCATCAACTATTGGAGAGATTGCCTTGAAATACAGATACAAGTACAGAAATACCCGTAACCCTCATGTAGAATCGTAAGCACTCTATTGCTCACTTAACCTTTCATCAGAAAAATTAACATTTATTTAGATTTTTATGACTATGTCCTGTTGTGTAAGCCTCTGTACCAGGGCTGAATTTTCAGTTAACTCATTAATACACATTACACTGTACTTTTTGAATGAGGTTTTGTTACTTCTGAAATAAAACCTGGAAGTTACAGTTTAGTTCCGGCTCTCAATTATCATTGTGAGCATGTTAGCATGCTGTTGTTAGCATCTACCACAAAGACGGCCTCGCAGAGCTGCGACCAGCTGCAGTATGTTTCTTGTTCCACCAGACTTTTCACACAATCACTGAAACCTCTGCAAACTTTTTAGTGACATTTTAAATTCACATCTTAGCAGGATACGTATTCATCTGACCTGGAAGCTGTGTGTTCGTCCAATAGCAACACCAGCCTCAACAAGCTGCTATTATTGTGACGTCTCCACTATGTTTGCACAAAGGTGTTCGAAACCCTTGTAGTTAGGTTCAATTTTGTGACAAAGATTTCCCAAAGAGTTTTTTTTTTTTTTTTTGCATTCTGCAACGTCACTGTCCTTCTTTCCACAGCAGACTTCACGTCCTCCAGGAATAGGCAGATATAGGCAATGTCAGGGGTTTAGGTTGCAGGTCATTTCCCAGTAGGATCAGCCAGCTCCTGCAGAGGGCTTGTGATAAGAGTGATATTGGAAGCTATGTAAACCTTGTTAAGCTGCCCTTCCCCTGTGTGCAGGGGGGTAATCCTAAACACCTGGGCTAGTTAACTGGGATTTGGTGGGATTAGGGGCTCCATGAAGCAAACCTGATCATGCTTCTGGTTAAATCCATTTCCGTTCTTATCTTTTCGCTTCCTCCCTTTTTTATAATTCACACTCAACCCAGCAGTTGCATAACAGTTTCCTTTTATACTGAGCTATGTCTGCACATATCTGTTCCCATATTCATGGCCATGAGAACTAGTCGAGCATAAATGTGATTCTTTAGTCTGCGCTTGACTATCCCCCTTTGATTGAAGTTTGTACTGGACATTACATTTTAAAAGCTCTAACGTGTATATTTTATGAAGGCTGCTGGTTTTGCTGTCATTTTGTTTGGTTTTAGCCAATGCTAACAGCATTAGCAGCTTTAGACTTAAATATCTCAACAACTATTGGATGGATTATCCTGATTTATCGACTTTTGGTCGTCCATGAGGTTGACATTTTTTCTTTTATTAAAATATCTCAACAACTCTTGGAGGGATTGCCATGGAATTTGGTAAATATATCCATGTTGGCCAGAAAGTAAATCCTAATGACTTTGGTGATCCCCTTACTTTTTTTTTTTTTTTTGAAAGATCTGTATTTTGTGGTATAACTGTCATCAAGAGTGTTTGAGCTCCATCCACTAACCACTCCCTCCCTCTTTCCTCTTTCTAGATGTGGACGAGTGTGCAGAGGCGCTCGACAACTGCAGCATCGATGCAATCTGTCAGAACACCCTGAAGTCATACAAATGTATCTGCAAGTCGGGCTATAAAGGGGATGGCAAACATTGTGAAGGTAAAAGTTTTAACGGATTAATGTGCTCATTTTCACCTGTGGTTGGAGGCACAAACTTCTTCTCCCCTCCGTGGGAGCACAGGGAGGTTTTTTACAGTGCATTGAAGTAAAAGGAACATTTCTCAAGTTGATTTGCCTCATCTATCTGAACGTAAGCCCTTGGGCCAGTGACAGGCTTGATAAGACCTTCTGTCTCACTCAACATAACTCACTAGCTTTAAGACTCTCCTGAAGAGGTTGGAGAGGCGAGAGAGAGAGCGGCGGACGGAGGAAGGGGAAAGCCAGGTGCAGAGTGCTCCTTTGTGACAAAATGAAATGAAGCAGTAAATTTCCTACACATGTTGGAGGAGAGAATTAAGATAGTGGCTGAAACGGCAGTCGCAGGCCCTGCCAAGCAGTCAGGGATATTTCCACAGCCAGAGGCAGGCCTTGTAGACCGTCAGACACAAGTCTGTTTTTCCAAGGCGCATTGAAAAAGTATTATTAGTATTATTGCAAAACCATATTTCACAATGTCATTTTTTTCCCCCTTACTATTATTATTCTTTCATTAACTTGACCGAGTGTTTTTCATGGCCTCCTGCCTGTAGGTCATAAAAGTTTTCTTTATTGAATCGATTGTAAAATATGTGCAAGGTTGGGTTTCCATTGACCCGAAGGTTAGCTGATGGCTCTTCAAGGCCGATCTACTTGTACAAATCCAAAGCAACTTGCTTAAAAATTAGATAAAAAAAATAAATAAATAGTGTCTATTTCAGTAACTGGTGGTAAAATGTGAGGAGCAGAATATCACCTATTTGTTTTAAAAGAGAGCAGCAGAAATAATAATAATTTAAAAAAGAAATGTCAATCAATCAAAAATGTATTCCAAAGTTAAAGCTAATTTTCTTGTAGAGCTGTAGGGGGGTGGTAACAAAAAGAGGAAATTTTCTTTTAAGGTCTTTGTAATCTGTAAAGATAAAGTTTTTCTGAGGCGCTTCTGCTCGCAAAATATGGAAATTAATCCCAAAATGACCACCTGATACACACACAGGAGTTTTGAATGTCATTTGATTTATACATTTTTTTTTTTTTTTAAAAAGTCTAATTTTCTATTAAGTAATTAATGAAATAAAGTAGATTTTTATTGATGGTTAGCTTTCATGATTTTAGGTTGGTGGACTGTGAAAACAATGGAAATAAGTCCAGGACCTTATCTTTCTATCTGATATTTAGCATTACATTTTTTATACATTAGAATCTTGTCTGTAAACCAAACTAAAACCTGTTATTCTACTTTATTACAGCCATTACATTTCAGCCTCAGAATTAAATGAATGTTTTTACTCTTTTGTACTGTATGTACACGCTTTTCTAAAAGACAAATCAACATCTTGTAGCTGTAAAGGATGCAAAGATTGGAGGATGCGACAAGCATCGGATTAAAACAAATTCCAAACTCTAGGAGAAAAATCACTTCATTAAGATGCGGCGGGTGTTTCAGGTTTAGAGAGGAGTAGAGACAGGCGCGGTTGATTGTGTGCTGTGATCAGGGGATGACAGAGATGTGTGGGAGGTGGAGAAGCAGGGAGCAGGAGAGTGTTTTTGTTTCGATCCCATCCCTCTGCTGTCGAGTCAAATTAAGCTCAGAGTGAGAGAGCCTCAAAGAGGAGCTGAACGACCGGGATCATCGGCCCTGAATGGGCCCGTAAGTGCTGAGTGGAAGTGCGCCGAGTTCTCAATCCACCTTGTTTGGGTCTCCTCAGTACGGGGCCTTCAACCATCATCATAACCATAACAGACAACTCCTCTCAGGCTGTCATTCCAATCTGCAGTCTCTCTTTATCTCCCAGCCTCTGCTCTCTCACTTATGTGTCACATTTCTTCAGTTTTAGCTCCTAGGACTGATGAACTTTTGGGTTTGATCGATCTATCGGCCTGATGGTCAATATTAGCCTTTTATTAAGTATTGGCCCGTAATGTCAATACTAATGTAATAGAGATTCCTTTCTGAAGACATACTTTGGCATAAAATAATGACATTTTCCCTAAGAACTCTAGTTTATTTTTGTTTGTTTGTTTTTGTGTATGTGTAACTTGACATTTCCATTCTAATAAATAGCTGTAAATTGTCACAGCTGACTTCATTCTCTGGGTCTCAGTAGAAAGCTTTTAGTACCCCATAATGCACAAAATGCTGTTCCAGAGGCTTTTACATCCTGCCAACAATAAAATTCCAAAGGGAAAAAGTAATGTCTTGGCATGAAACTGGTCAAATGTTAAGATATTAAATATGGCATATAATCATAGCTATCAGTATTGGGTAAACAATATCAGTAAGGCATTGGCATATACCAAAGTTACATCAGTAACAGGTGAGCCAACTAATTACCGCAGCTGTTGCCTCATCCCTGTTTACCTCATGAGAGCTCTTATGAAAAAACAGATCATTTTAACTCTCCGTATTGTACCCAACGGCCTAATTGCACTCACAGATTTTAAAGGAATATTTTTGACATTTTGAAAACATGCCCATTTGCTTTCTTGCAGAGATTAAAGAGCATATGAATTTTCTCTGAGAAATAATGTGTTAATTAGCAAGCTTTAGAGGTTCTGGTTTGTGGAATTTGTTATTTTTTTTGGGCTGAGCCGCAATAGATATTTCCAGTCTTTATGCTAAGCTTAGCTCGCTGGCTGCAGCTTCATATTTAACGGACACATACGAGAGTTGTATTGATCTTCTATCAACATAAAAATGTTTTTAAATCATGCTATATTTTTCACTTGTCAACCATGATGGCGAGCGAGAACGCTTTTTCATGGGCCTCTCGGGGATATTCACGATTATCCCGATAAAAGAAACTCACCACGATCAAATGAGTGTGTTTTTCTATTGCATCTGTGTATCGTCCCATCCCTGCTTGATCTGGATTCCTTCAAGCTTCGCAGGACTTGCTCTCACATCCTTGTGTGTCTTCTCTCTGCAGATGTCGACGAGTGTGCAACTGAATACAACGGCGGCTGCGTCCATGAGTGCATAAATATCCCAGGAAATTACAGGTGCACATGCTATGATGGCTTCCGCTTGGCACATGATGGGCACAATTGTCTAGGTGAGTGTGTGTGTGATGTGTGTGGGTGTGTGTGTGCACTTAACACAGCGTGTGTGCGCCAAGTGGATTTTTTTTTGAATATACATCTTCCGCAGCTGACTTTTAAATATGCAGTGCAGGAAAATGTTTTTATACAAGGGGCTTTTGTCAGGTGAACACATACATTAAACTGCATGTGTCAAACTTAGCCTGACACAAAACATGTGGTTGCATAAATTCTTCTCACTTCATGTCTAATGTCACATCATGAATGGTAATTAATGTTTCTGGGGTGAATTGAGCTCTTATTACACTGCTGCATCAACTATGAGCTATTTCCTCATTGCACATAGCAGGTAGTCTCCGAATGTGTTTTCACAAAAGAGAAAAGGTGAACTTTTATTTTAAAACATTTTTTTATTTTTTTTTTTTTAATAAGCCCTGACGAATAGTGGTGAATTTATGAAGAGCATGACCCTGAGCTGAGAGCTCTGAGTGAGCCGTCAGCCGACCGTACTTTCCCATGGTTTAATATTTCAACAGTGTGCCATTCATATTAACCTCACAGAGAACGTATTACGCTTAAAAGGTTATGTAATGAAGGGGAAAAAAAACACAGATCTTCCTGCTGCTGGGAGAAGCTAAACATAGACATCATCCACTAAGCCCCCCCCCCCCCCCTTCTGTCTTTCTGTCTTGCTCCTTCTCCCCCATTCACCCATCCTACATTCCTTTGTTTTGTTTTGAATCCCCCAAGTTAGATCCTGCTGCTCCTCCGAAATCATCTCCCTCTTGGTAACAACCTCAGCATGATGCATTTCACTTGATATTGAAAGTCGGCTAACCACTATAGCTGCTGCGAGCTCGCTGTAGAGGAAAGTAAACGGCGACCTGCTAAAGTGGATTTCACATTTGGGTGAAGTGATGACAGAAGAACTTATCAGTACTTAACAGTGATTCACTGTAAAGGCACTTTTACATGCAGGCACACGAGGCAACACACGGGTATCAATTTATTTGATGAACTGCATGCAATGCTGGGATTAAGGTGGAATGGAAAACACTCATCTTTAGATCGATAATAAACCTGCTTTGACTTGTCGACGCTCTCATGTCTTAAATTCTCTCTCTCACTCTTACTTCTTCCCTCACTCTCTGCCTCTTCCTCGCTCACGCACTTGTATCTACAGTGTAGAGCAGGGCTATTTTCCAAGCCATTTAGCAACGGCGTTCAGTTGTGCGTGGATCATTTGCTGTGCCGTGGATCAGCTCCTGTCTTGCGTGCAGGTGTGTAATTGCAATATATGGTTGTGTGGCTGCGGCTGTTGCATCAAACAGAGTTGCAGCCATCGACCCCTTTGATATAATTTGTCGTAGTCAAACGTACGATCAAACGCGGACGGAGCTTTCCAAGTTTTTATTTCTTCTGCCAGGTTTCATCTTTTCCCCGCCAATGACCTGTTTGCAAGAGGGCAGAGGCTTCTTGGTTGAGATATGACTCAGAAGATTCTCTCATATTCCTGTGAAGATATAGATCCAATTAATTATTAAAGGAGTACATCTTTTTTTATCTAAGCATAGCAAACAAGGGGTGTAGCCTATATGTAGCTGTCAAGTACAAATCCAACTCTTGCCTTGAGATCTGAAAGGACTCTAAAGACTTCTTTTCTCGGGAATTTAACTCGTTCTAATGCATCCGCTCTGCTCTGCTAAGGAAATAATCCTCAACACAAACACAAGAGAGGATAGGAAAAGGTATAGCCGAGGTTTCATGTTAGGCCCCAGCTTCCTCTTCCAGGTTTAAGCTTCTTTTGGCCCCCGAGAAAAGATTAGTCCCCTTGGCCCTGGAGTGGCGAGCCTAAGCAGCTGGTTCCCAGACGGGGTCAGACCCTCAGAGCCCTTATAGACCAGATGTTGCTGAGACTGCAGAGGAGGAGACATTCACCTGATTCTCAAAAGTTCACACCGAGTTTAGATTCAGAGATCTTTTAAGATTCTTCTCTTTAGATTCACCCCATGTAGTTTCTCCACAAAGCTTCAGTGATTATGTTTTATTTAATCTGCTTTTCGTGCTTACAGTG
>CALSBV010012228.1:3243623-3396048 GCA_943590825.1 Bovichtus diacanthus | reverse complement strand
TATATATATATATATATATATATATATATATATATATATATATATATGTGTGTTTTAAGTCCAAATAACATGAGCACTTCTCTTGGCCATGCCAGAACCCCTTTCCGCTTGGAAATATTTGCTTTGGACACCAGCCTTGCCCAGCACACAACACAGGCAATTATGGGAGCTATTTAAACAGGAGAGATCTACTGACAGGCGACGCCTCATTTGGAGGGATGAAGGAATCAGGAAATGAAAACTTCATTGATGCGCTGAGGGTATGGAAAGAGAGTCCACCCCCCTATCCCCCCTCTCCCTCCCCCCTGGCCCTCTGAGGCTGGTTGCATTTCTCATGGGCATTTTTTGCATGCGACGAGGACTGTTGAATTTGCGTAGCCTTTAAATGTTTGAATTTTACGAGGTTTCTGTGTGTCAAAAAAAGCGAGAAAGAGACGTTATGTGTGTGTGAGGATAGTTTCCTGCATGAGTTGGGGAGTTTGGGTTTCTGGTGCCTGCTAACAGTTTATCTGTAAAGGTGCAGCTGTAGGTTGTTGGCAGCTTTCATCAGCTCAAAGGTCTTCTCTCTGTTGCTGCCACTTTCATGATGGGGAGATGAGACCATGTGATCAACACCAAGGCAGCCACACAGTTGAATGAAAGCCTGCCCAGCTATTTTATTATTATTTTAAACTTTTCTTCCTGTACTCTGGTTCAAAGTGTAAATGTTAACTTTACTGAGCGTGCGCTGCTTCACCTCGCGGCAGAGTGACACTTTTCCCGACGGCCTCAACTGACATTACACACATCTCAGTTTTTAGAGGAACGAGACAGTTTTGCTGATGAAATGTAAGAACGGGACAGCAGACTTGACAAGCCGACGAAGGTCATGAGTGCTACCTGCTTCTCAACCCCAGAGGTTCTTCTCCACCTTTCCAGGTGCCACTCTGGGAGGACAGACTCTGTTTATGTCCCTGCATTTCTATGTGGAAAAAGAAGAAAGAAGAAGACCGAGTGAAGTTTAATTTCTAACTCTGCCGGGCTGAGAATTCCCCAGAAAGGAAACTTAATCTAGAGGCCTTCTCAGACTGGACAAATAGACAGTAAATTAGTTTTGCATGACGGTTTATTAAAAAAGAAGAAAAAAAAGCCTTGTATATACAGCGGAATATTGATGTATCGAGCAGAGGGATGGATAAGGTTCCAGTGTGGTCGGTAGTGAGGGACAGAGCCCAGGTCTCCGGGGGAAGAGTCACCTCCAGAGCCACAGTGCAGTCACGCACAGGGGAGGCCCGGGCCGCTGAGCTCTGCAGCATGCCAGACAAATAAAAGCAGGAAGAAATGACATAGTGCAAATTATTTCATGTTGAAAGTAAACAAATATATCAAAAGATTTATAGATGTTCCACTGCTGCTCATTTGTTTCTTTTGTCAAGTCACACAAAAAGTTGGGGGGGAAGAGAAAAAAATATAGTTTTGTGCCATGGGGAGAGAACAGCTGGAAGTGCACAATTCATTATCGGTGGAAATGAAGTCAGCAACTCTCGTTTGTGGTCAGTTTCCCTTTCTTGCCCCGTGGCAGAACGAGGCCTCAGGCGACACCTTTGCAAACCCTCTGCCTTTGTATGCACTTGAGGTGGATTCACATGGTTGCTTGTTGCCCTCCTGCTCCCCCCCCCCTCCTCATGTCTGCTACTCTCTCCTCTTTCCATCTCTACTTTTTCTCTCCCTCCTCCTCGCCCCCCGTCCCACCTCCTTCCTCCCTCTCCCTGCATTCCTCCCGTCATGGGGCTGACAGACACTCGTCATCAGCAGGTACTCTGGCCCAGGTGGATCAGGTTTCCCACTTGCCAGGAGATTGTGCTGCGTGTGCATTTTTATGGCTTAGTGCTGCACAGTTGGAGGTTTTCAGTGCAACTCTGTGTGCTGCCATGTCAGATAACCATTAGGACAGACACGGCCTCCTCAAGCGGCTTAAGACAAACTCCTCTGGCTTTTCATTATACCCAAACACTTTTTGTGCCTTTTTGGTTCCTTTTGGTATGACACACGTATGTGGTTGTTTTACCTATTTATTAATGGAAGTGAGTAGTTTCTAAAACATTTTATTCTTTAATTAATCCCAGAAGGGAAGAAGAAGCTAAATGTTTTCAGTCAAATAGTAGTAGTCTTTTTTTCTATTTCAAACACTCCAGGTTTTAAATTAATATATAATATTCAATAGTGAAATATAACTTGTAATATAAGTACATTTACCCAAGTACTGTGTTTAAGTATTCATTTGAGAGTACTTGTGAGGTACGTGAGTATTTTCATTCCATTGTACTAGGCAGATACTTCTACTTCACTACATTTCAGACAAAAATATTGTATTTATTTAAAAGATATTGGGTACTAATTATTTTACAGATTTAAGATTTTACATACAAAACATATAATGAACTTAAAACATAATATATGATGCAATTTTACAGATTAAACTGTAACTCAAAACTCCATCTCAACCAACTGCAATTATAAAATTCTGCTTGCACATTAATGCACCACTGATAATAATTTAATGATATCAGATATAATAGTATAATACTCACTCGAGTGCCATTTTTCAAATTCATGAGTACTTTCTTACTTAAAAAAAAAAAAAAAAAAAAAAAAAAAAACTTTTGATACTTTAAGTTCATTTTGTTAATACTTAAGTTCTCTTACATAAGTGACATTTCAATGCAGGACTTTTACCTGTAAAAAGTGAGTGCTTCCTTCACCACTAGTTATATCACATAAAAAATCAGTGCATAAAAGAAGAAATACTGCCTTGAAATGCAAAACATTTCATGCAATTTCCGAAATACTGTTGGTTCAGAAGCTCTTTTACACATAAACAATCACGTTTGCTCTGAGTACTGAGTAATTACACTTCTAAATGGATACAATATATGTGTGTTCCTACCGTCTCTGTATGATTATGATTTACAGCTTCTCGTCCATTAAATGGGTCATGATTTGATTCCAGACAAACGGTAATCAGCTCAGTGTTTGTTCTGTCTTGAAGTGATCTTATGCATTTTGTTTTGTGCGTCTCTCTCCTGGCAGATGTGGATGAGTGCTCAGAAGGTAACGGCGGATGCCAGCAGATTTGTGTCAACATGATGGGCAGCTACGAGTGCCGCTGCAGAGAAGGATTCCTCCTGAGTGACAACCAGCATACCTGTATCCAAAGACCTAAAGGTTAATCATGCACACACACACACACAAACGCACACCTTTTATGCTTTATGGAAAATAGCAGGACACGTGTTGCAGCGTTTGACTCCAGGTTGGATATTACTGTAAGTGGGGAAAGATCATTATTTTAAGAAACATTTGGATGATGATGCAGTTGAATTTTTATGTTTTATGTATCAGGAATTTTTGATGTGATGAGTTGTGCAGATTTAAACTGGGAATGGAATCGGCCCTTACAGGCCTAAATGAAAGGTGAGCAAAGGTAGGTGTCTCCAGTCTGAGGGGGAAAGAAAAAAAAGAGAAGAGAAGAACGGGGATAATTCTCTTTTTGTGTTTTCCTCCCACCCTTTCAAATTGAACCAATCTACTGCTTGGCAGCATTTTAAGGTATCGGTGGTATGAGAGTGGCCGTCGGGGGACTGTGAGCAGAGAAAACAATTAAAGGTGTAGCCTGGGGCAGACGCACCTCTTGTTTATAGAGCATTCCTGTGGGATGGCGACGTGACAGGAGAAGGTACAGAGCCAACCTTCTCTGAGGCAACGGGAGCACTGCAGACATGCAAACATTTATCACGTCATAGTCGTATTTAAAGCAAAACAAGCTGTCGGGGAAAATATCTCTATTATGCATATTGTTTTGTAGCAGGCAATGTAGACTTTTACAAGTGCATATAAAAGAACAGCACAGTGGTTGTAGTTTGTAACAGATCCACTCTTGTTTGTTAAAATCGCACAAAACAATATATTTTGTGTAATGAAAAAAACATCAGTTTCTCAGCTTTGCTCGATTTATTTATTTTTTGCCGAAAGCTGTAGTCTTTAGATGACGTACTGCTCGACAGTTGCTGCATGTATCACAAAAATGTGAGAAGGTAAGAGCATTATTCCACAACGCCTCTTAAGATACAGTGTGCTGGTTTTAAATCTGTTTCATTTGGACTGTTGTAAATTGTCCTAGACTCTTTCCACTCCTCGGGCCGAAGACATTTTTAAAGCTTCACTTAAAAAATATTTTCCTGATGACTCTGATCCATTTTAAACAATAATCATACTACAGTGCACTTTTCCCATTTTTTCAAAGGAGGATTTGTGAAAACAATGTCTGAGTCAGGCCTCTGGGTGTGCGTTTCCCATGGTAACGTTTTGACTGGCAGCTGAGAGCTTGAGTTGCTAGGAGACGCACTGTCAATTTCCGTGATTAGCTGCTGACTGAGGCTGTCAAAATCCTCGACATTAGGATACAAAACATTTCACCTTTTTCCAACAAGCCCACATAGCGTTAGCTATCAGTTAGCTACCGTGTGCCCCGTCTGTCCCTTTTTATAACACTGAACTAAGCTCGGCTAACTAGCTGCCATTTGGAAAGCATAAGCTACTGTCGTGGGCCTAGCTTGCTAATGTTAGCGCTGCATCCTCACGAGACGTTACTTTTCGTCCACGTTATTTAACACCTTCTGAGTCATTGGCAGCTCCTGCATCCAGTTTGTCACACATTAAAGGAGACGGGGACTAGCTAGTGTTAGCTGTCCCTATTTGTAGTTCTAGCAAAATGTCTAAACTGTCCAAACTCACAGCAACAGATATGTCTTTGACTTCCATACGTTGAATCACATCAGTCAAATCAATTTTCTTTACATAGCCCAATATCACAAATCACAAAAAAAAAGTTCACTCCCCCTGGAAAACACCATCGCTCAAGAACAATAAATAAAATAAAAATAATTTCTTTTTGGGTTATTACAATTTTGTCCAAATAAGTCAAAATGGATACACCAGGCCTCCCTCTGATTTCTTAGCAAATATATTTCCAGTTGGACTTAAAAGCAGACACATTTTACTGCTGGAGATTTAGGTCATTGGGATTTTGTCTCCAAAACATAAATATCCTTGATTTTGTTCCCTGTGCTGTTGCTCTGCTTGTTGTTTGTCACACTGTTGCACAGCGTGACCTGCCTCTGTTCTTTATTCGGTAGATTTCTCCATAGATCAGAGGAAATGAACAGCTGTTAGAACTATCACAAAACACATTTATTCAAGGAGTAATTATCCAGCTGTCTACAGATTCCTCGGCTCCCCCAGTTCGGTCCGGGACTGTGTTGTAGATCTTTTGGTTCCTTGGGTGTGCAGCGCTTGTCACTCTGAAAGCCCTGACAGCATGTACAACAGGCTCAGAGTGTCTCTTCGTCTCTGCCCTCCTCTTTTGTAAGATAATTGCTCGTGCTGGGAGTCATTAGACTGTGATGTTCCTATGTCCCCTGGATGGTAAACCGAGGATCTTGGAAGCCTGGTGTATGAGATCAGTCTGGCCTAGTGAACTGTCAATGTTTACGTTTCATAAACGCAGTGTTATTTGACTGGAGTGAAAAGCTGGATCATGTGTTTCAAAGAACTTCTATTATATCTGTCAGGAGCAGACTGTGAGCAGCAGCCCAGTCCCTCCTTCACTTCCTCTCTCCTCTGTCTTTCTTGATAAATGCCCTCAGTTCCTGTTAATCTTCCATTTTCATATTAAATGTGTCTTCATTGCTTCCAGATGAGACCCATTTGGATCAGGAGATTAAAGCTGCCGTAAATCTACAAACTTCCTTCACTCACCAGATAACCGCTCTGTCATTGTTTCATTATTTTTGAAAGACTGACAGCACAACTACTAATCTGCTTATTATTACTGCTCTTATTACAACAGTGTGTGTGTCTGAGGGAAAATGGAAGTAGTGAGGAAGTGGCTCGCCGGGTTATTGGATTATAACCCTGCAGAATTGCTGCAAATATCCCTTTCCTTGCTTACTGGAAAAAAAGTAGGTACAAGTGACTCGGGGAGAAAAAAAAAATAGGATTTGAGAAAATTAAAGCTGATCCAATCTCCCAGCCAAGTCGGTTTGAATGAAACCCTCCATCCATTCTGCGAAAGCTCCTCTTAAAGACCAAAGCCTGGGGTGCAGTTTGCTCATGAGCTTTATTGTTCTCATTAAAAAGACATCAGCTTTCCATTTCTTTCATTAATGGGTCAGGTGTTCCCTGGGCAACTTCTGCAAGTCTTTCTAGGGACAGTGGAGAGCTGGTCACTGCAGTGTATGTTGCGAATAGTCTGTTTCGCCTGCTGGTAGGAAGCCCTAGTTAGCAGTGAGCCTGTGCCAATTAGGCAGCAGGGGTCTGCCTGCCTCTCAGCTAATGACAAGGCTGCTGCTGGCCTGTCTCTTATTAGACCTGCCCCTGCCCCCCTGAGCAGGAATAACTCCGGCCAAATGAAGGCTCCATCGTCTAGCCGGCCAAGATGTAACAGTTCATTTATTCTCCCCAAATATTTCTCCCAGTCAAGAAATAAAGCCTGTGAAAGGCCAGCCAAGGTGCTTTGTGGTTGATAGGAATGCCATTTAGGTCACAAAAGGTTCCACTGCTTTACGTTTGATTTATTGTCTCTTTCGTATAGAAGAATAACTGGGGCGTACTATATGTGAGTGAGACGGGATCCAGCACATTGGAATTCTGGAATCTGAGGCTCAGTCAACCCACACATCCATAATTTTAGTCCTGTACATTTCTGAATATCCGTTATGGCAATTACCTTAAGTGTGCACTGACGAGCTGTTATGCAAGTCACACGCTGTAACTTTTATATGCAGTCCTATTGTCTTCTGCTTAAGATAAACAAAAATGGATTATATGACATGGGATTTGAATCTTCAGCGCCGCAGAATTAATGTGTTATACGGTACGGCTGATTTAAGTAAGAGGTGCAGCTTTTAACCAGAAGTTGAGTCCTCTGGATCTAACGTTCTGTCACTTTGCCAATCAATACAGCATAAGACTGACTGGCATTGTGTGGAAAGCTGGTGAATATCAGCAAACAAGTTCACACCAGCAGGATTGCTACATTACAGCGTTTGAAGTACATTGCAGATAAAACTTTGACTACATAAGCCCCCAAGGTTTTATTGTCGCCTTTCAGTGCTGGAAGAAAGCTGTTGATAGGCAAATGTTCTCGCTCAAGTCTTCAAAGTGCACAACTACAAACAGATGAACATGCTGCACAATAACATCAAGCAAGGTTTCAGTCGAGAAGGAAGTCTATTGTGTTCAATATGTCACTTTTTAAAGAGAAAAGAAAATATAATCAATCATGGGCTCAGTGTGGGCCACAATAACACAATGTTCAATTCGATGTTGAAATCATGGTTGCCAAAGCAACATTTACTTGTTTATTACCAGACTAGAAAAACTAATGAAGCAATTTCCTCCAAAAATTGTTTTTTTTTTTATCAGTTACCTGACTGTGGATGCAAGCATTGCTCTTTTTCTCCACAGCAGGCCTCGTCTTTCCAGGAAATGTTTACTTTGTCAATGAAAACCTCTTCCTGTGTTTACAACTTTCATTAGCTTCCCAAAGTGGCTGTTACCCCTTGTGCTCTTCTGGCTCTCTCACTCTCTCCCAAATTCAAATATGAACACAATGGACATGATGGACATAATCATAAACACACAAGTCAGTCATTCTCAATTTAATCCTGCTGGAGGCACATTCAGACACGTGCTGTTATGACATTTAGACGCAGACCGTGGCATGTCAACTTCAGGATATGTGTTTTCTGTGCTGGCCACAACCGCAGCAGCGGATTTGGAATTTTCCAATAAATGTGAACAACTCCATAATAAATGTTCGCGTCATATTCTCAGTTAGTTTCGCTCTCCAGCCGTCTCATTCCTCCTGTATGAAATCAGACACAGGGTCATTGAACCCTGTTTTATAGATGCTTTGTTCTTATTGTAAACCAATTTAAAATCTCCTACTTTCTTAGAATTCAATATCCATTTTGTATATTTTAATTTCATGAAGTAATGCACTACCAAAGGGCCAGTTTCAATCCTTCCGATGGTGCAATGTTTAAGACTGCAAACTCAAAATCTATAACTGTTTGTATTCTCAAAAAGACATTTTATGGTCGTCTGTTCCTGTCTTGTGCTGTGTGGATGATCCTCTGTGCAGAAGCCGACACGGCTCTTACATGTTCCCCCTGTTGGTTCTCAGCAGGCTTGCATGCCTGTCTGTGCATTGGCCACAGAACTGTTTTTACAAGTGCAGAAGTCACTGCTCCATTGCTCTGCAGCCCAACCGTATAACCAGGCTCTTTTCCTATTCTAGGGAAGTGGAGCAAAGGGAACGCCTCGTGCTCCCATTGCTACCAATTTAAGTCTCTCCCGTTAGTCCAGCAGCAGAGAAGAAGACATAAGGGACACTTTTCTCTCCCTTTTGTCTTTCTCTGTCCACCCCCCCATTTGTTCTGTTCCTTCTCTACCTCTGTCTCCTTCCGACGTTATCTTCCCTCATCTTCCCTCTTTGTCCGGACTTTGCCAGACCCGGCGTCCCCACCCCCGTCTCCCCCACCCTTGAACAAATATACATCAGTGGCTCGGGCTTTAGCAAATGTTGGCTGCTTTGCCACTGAATCCTCCGTACCTCATTTGAGACGGGCATCCCTTTTTCTCGTGAGTTTGTTGAAGGCCATCTATAAGCTGGCCAGCCCAGCATGCTGCTGCGGACTGCCTGAGTGCCAGTGGGGTTTTTCCACTAACACTTGGCTATCATGGCTTTAACCAGAGGGCCAGACTAAGCTCTGCAGAGACAGTTGCCTTCCTCAGCTGCCTCCCTTTTTTTTTAAAAAAAAAAATTTTGTGGAAAGAATGTAATACCATACTGTATCTCATATCTTTTGTCTTTATTAAAGAAAGCTATGCTGTGCTCTGCTGCCATGTTGTCTGTGCTGTTGGGCTCCTTTGGGACTGCACAGTGAGGTGACCTTGATAGAATGAGAGGAGGAGTGAAGGCGAGAGTGGCACGTCCCCAGCAGGTGCTGCACAACTGCCTGTGACACAGATGGGTAGACGCACATAAATCCACTTGCAACCCGCATACATTATGCAAATACACCCATGTGTCAATGCATACATATACAATTAATTAATGCAAGTTGACTGTATTAATTTCCGTTTTACCGACGGAGCTCACTCTCAACTGTACACCAGTTTAAACTGATTTTGAAAACTATACATGGCTTGTTCTGGAGCATAATGGTAACTGTGTATGCATTGTTTCGATCTCAGGAGCACAATGCACTAATACAATTTGAACTTTGGCAGTGACATCTATCCGTCCAGAATGCTCTCTGCTGCTTTTTCCTTTTTCCGGTTATGCTTTCAGTGGCTCATCTCTGAGAAAAGGGAGTGAAATGAGCAGCCTCAACAAGGCCTTGGGGAGCTGGAGGACATCGGCGCTCGCACAGGAGACCAAACGGTAGCACTTGTGTAGATTCTCTCTGCTCTCTATGAACGGAGTCGGTGGGGGAAAGTTACTTCCTTGACCGACTGACTGCCCCGTTGCTCCGTCTGACCATCTGCGTAGCAGCTCAGCCCAACCCAATCCGGTTCCGCTCATTTCCCACTCTCCTTTTCATGCGCTGACATTTTTATCCTCCTATTAAAACTTTTAAGGGCCCATTATCTAAGAGGAAGGAATGCTGCTTTAATAGTGTGGTGGCTCCATGCTTAGGCCCCTTCTTTTCAGTTTGTAACCAACCAACACTAGCTAGCTGCTTAATGTTCTCCAGCCAGCATCGATTCAAAGAGGGGACCGTCTCCCCTCTGAGACGGATGACAGCCGCTCAGCGTGGACCGTGAGCCCTCTTTTCACTGCCCTAAGCACTCAGAGCAGACTATAAACCCTTGGCATGCCTTCTACTACTTCAGCCCCATTGTTTCAGTCTCTCCACTACATGGTTCTCAGGTTTAAGAGAGCTTGCAGCGCTGTGGTGAAGAACTTGTGGCCTCCTTCGATCTTTTGTTCGAGGATCTTGTTCGTCGGCATCTTAGTTGGAGAACCCATGTTTTACTTTTCCTTTTTCGCACAGTCCCACGTGCAATGGTACAACTCGTACCCTGCTGTTGAAAGTTTACCGTTTGTGTTTTTTTTTTGGTAGGGAAGTTTTTAGCTAAGTAGGACAGTCATACGGAGCATTAAGCTCCTCTGTCCCCCTGATGTCATGCACAAATATTTTTTTAGCGTAGGAAGAGGAAGTTTTGGCCCGGATATGTGCTGGCTACACCGACCTGCCGATGGGTTCTGAGAGTTGTGGGAAACGGCTTGTTCATACGTTACACACAAGTGATGGAGTTCAAATTGTCAGCCACTGGCGGAGATGGTGGTTTGAGCTCCGATCAATATCTCCACTCAGCTATCCGTTTAGTCTGTCTTGACCACAGGAGTCTCCATCAGTAAATCCGTATGTACCTTTTTTTTAAACTTTCTTTCCCCCAGATGGCCTCATCTGCTGGTTTTCAGAAAGGTGGCTTTGTGATGTGACCGGCACTTAATGCAATGTCCTGCAGATGCTTGGGGCAGTTCTCACATATTAAGTTGAAGTTCCACCGACTCGATGACAGACACAGAAATAGATTGAAAAACAACTTACTGTGGTCACTTCATCTCCAAGGATCATGCTGTTGTTTCTTTAGGGAAGAAAAGGAAAAGTAAGCACTGGAAGTTTAGCATCCTCAAGAAGATCTTAGTGGGTCACATATTGAGCGCTACTAAAATAAGTCTTGTTTGCCCTTGTGCCATATTCTTTTCTTAACTTTGATTGTTTCTGATTTATGCTACAAAGAAATGTAAGATTTTAAGTAGAGTTTTCAGGGGCTTTAATGATTATTTTAATAATAAAACAAAAAAAACCTCACTAATTAATGTGTTGCATTTTGTTTGAACGTGTGAAAACAACACTTTTTTTATTGCATTATTTTTTTTAAGGAACAAACAACATCCTTATGCTAAGATAAATGTGCCATTAGTGTGGTATCAATCTCTAACTATCTTAACTCCTCAGCAAGAAAGCAATTAAACACATTTCCCAAAATGTCGAACTATTCCTTTAATACACAATGGACTCTATAGGCACCGAACTGGACAGGAAATAAAGTGGTCTGCGAAGGTTTTTTATTAGTTTCTACATATAGTTATGCTTTATGGGTCATCAGATTGTTTTAGTGGATCGTGGCACATATGATCTAGCGTTTTTTATTTTATTTCTCCCCTTCACTTTCCCATCCACCTCCTTTTTATGAAAGGATGTTTTTCTTTCTGCTTTCCTTCATTTAGTAATGATAAAAACTGGAGGCCTTTGGCAGCTAGTTAGAGGGAACTGCACACGTTGGATGATGGCTGGGCCGGGCCTGGAGAAAAGGGCCGCTGTGTCAACACTTTGGCTTTTATTGGTCCTCCGAGAGATGAAGGCCCAGGTTCTGGCCCCAGTCCGACATGTTATTGATGGATGGTTCTCTTTAGCGGGGGGAGAGAGGGGCCGCATAAAAATAAAGGGGAATGAAGTGAGTTTTGGGGTGCATAATACAACCTTAGTAAGTAATCTTTAGTCTCTTGGGGTTACTTAGTTGAAAATTCAATTCTCTGTTAAGTTCATAGATCCGTTTCTTGGGCTGGCCTCCGATAGACACAAAGGCCGAGGAAAGGGACCGCTGAATTCCACATCCTACTTAAATATCCACAAGACTCGCTGTGAAATTTGCAGCACTTTACAGCAGCTGCTCTGTTGATGCACATTCATGGTCACTTCACTCAGTCCTGCCGTGCCTTTTTTCTTTTTGCTTTCAGGGCTGGAGCGCTGGCCCAGTGTTTGTTCAGTGAGTCTTTGTGCAGCAGGGAGGGCTGTCGCTGCAGCCAGTGTCTGATAGTTCACCCTGTCTGCAACAACCAAGGAAGGAAAAGTCTGAGAGGATCGTATGACCTTGTGACACTTGTTGACAGACTTAAAGTGATGGAAAGTATTTAACCAGAAGGTCAGAATTGTCTGTCAAACTTGCAACGTCAGCGCCTTGAAGACTCAGAATACATTACAGTCAGTTAGTGGAAATATACAGAAGGGCAGGTTGAGTTATTGGCAAAACATATGGAAAACAAGAGGGCATAATTAAATGAGGTTATGGTTGCGAGAGTTAAAGTACATAAATAAGTAATTTTAAGCAAAGAATGATGTGAAAACACGTTTCCGTCAAGCTGAGATTGTTTTTCTCCTTGTAGCCCTCGAGGCAGGTACGTAGAAACCGTATGACGGCACACGCTTTTCTGACACTGACACGCCACATTTGGACTTCAGAATAAGAGCGCACAAGGTTATATGCGCTTTACCAGGTGTTGACACTTCCGCACACATATGCAAATGCTTACATTTATAGCAAAAAAAAAAAGTTGGCTAATTAAGAAAGTTGGACCTCCAAACACCCTTCAGTGTGACAGCAGATTTAATGAGACATTAATGTAGATGTCTTCTTGCTCACTGCCTCCCTGTTCGCCAGAAGAGAAGGAAACGGAGAGCGATCTGTTTTCTTTTTAATGAGCCAGAGAGCTGGGGTTTGTCACTGCATCTGTAGCGGTGGCAGGGTTTCACAACGAATAAGACAAATATCAGTATTCTCCCCGCAAAGGCAGTGTTATTACAGTACAGAGCAAAGCAGAGGGAGCACTGCGTTCGTTTGTGTAATAATTCATGACGTGAGGGTCTCAAGTCGTGGAAATGCATGCTAGGTGTCTGCTGTACCTCTTCATGAAGCATTTATACCTCACGCAGAAATTATTCATCTTTTCTGTGCCATGTTTAGTAAAGCTTTTGAATTATGAAAGGCATTTTCTTTTCAAAAAAAAAAAGAATCTTCATCTTGTGTTGTTAGAGGTTTGTCACATTTTTAAGTGTTTCAACGTAGATGATTCATGAAAAAGTGCACCGACCCCCTTGTTTTAGTGCAATCCTCTTTCGATCTGAGTGTCTGCAGGGAGAATTTAACCAAGGAGTCATTTTTCTTTCAGTGTGATTCTCTCTTTTCTTTATGGGGGATTACCTCAATTAAAATTACAGCTCTACTGGATCAGCTCCTGCTGAGAGTTTTATCCTTTCTGTAGGCAGCCTCCTTTTTTTTTTTTTTATAGCCTGAACCCGAGTGAGCATGTTCCAACAAGTGCTTGAATCTTTGTAAAAGGTCTCTGGGTATGTCAGTCACCAGCAGTAGGCATATATGTGACTCAGGGTCAGAAAGCGTGACAGGCATTTGAGCATTTTTACTCCTCTTACCAGCTCTGTGACATCTCCTTTAAAACCAAACTCCTAGTTTACTGAATGCTCTTTGCCGGTAAAAACGGTGTGTAATCTGTAGAGGCGGTTAAGAGATAAACTCTCGCTCTCTCGCTCTCTCTCTCTCTCTCTCTCTCTCCTCGCTGTTTTTTTTCACAGTGCAATCAGATGGCGCAAAGGAGGGACCCACCTGCATGGACAAGAATCACGGCTGTGCACACATCTGCAGGGAAACACAGAAGGGTGGCATCGCCTGTGAGTGTCGACCTGGATTCCAGCTCACGCGTAACATGAAGGACTGCAAATGTAAGTCATGTCAACCTGAAACATAGTGCCCCTGTGTGAAAAACACACACACACACATGCATGCACACAGAGACACGCAGGGAAACAAACCAGATGGAGGATTTATAGAAGTTCCTCATGAAAAGGTGATTGTGGTGGTTGGAAACCTGCCGATGATGGATAATTGTACTCATTCCGCAAATGCCTTACAACGGGTTTGAAGTAGACGACTGACATTTACGTTACATTACCAAGCCGTGACTAATCTTCTAAATGGTCCTCGTAAAGAAAAACATGTTTATCAAATAAGGAGCGATCATTTACACAACCAGGGCAAGTGTGGAGGTTACTCGAAGGGGACCGCTCTGATGGACAGCGCACACTTCCTGTTGCTGTGCAACGGAGATCATCCTGTCAGAGCTGGGGCCAGGGCTGATGGGGGATTTGTCTGTGTTTGGATAAGGATTGGAGAAGTGTTATTCTATAGTTTTTTTTTCTGTGACAGCCCAGGAAAAGGGCAAAAGGCGCTGGGATGGTAGGGTGCAGACAGGATGGCGGTGGAAGCCTCGTCTCGTTCGTGCTCTTTTTCACTCTGTCATCACAGGTGTGTTAGAAGTGCCGAGGTTAATGCTCCCTTTGCCTGCCATCAAATAAATGTATTTGCACTTAAAGATTTGCAGACACACACGCACTTAGACCGGCCATCTTACTCTTCCCATCATTTATGTGTAACCGACATGAGTCTTGTACTGTGTGTGTGAGAAATGTCGGAATCTTTTATTTCAATTTTTTACATTTTCACTTAAAACCAAACCAAAAACCTCCAATATTATGCTTTTTTCCCCCCGTTTCATACTTGGATTTTGGGTTTCTACAATGCTTCATTGTTAAAAAAAAAAAAAAAACACATTATTTTACTCTTGAATATCTGAATATACCTGTAAATCTGAATATACCTGTATTCGTCCTCTTTTTGAAACGCTCCGTTTTAGCGCCTGTCTCTTGAAGCCCCCCTCTTGAAGCGGTGTGTTGGTTGGTAGGCACTCCAGATAAAGTTTTTGCCCCATTCTGCAGAATGAATTAAATGCCTTCAAATGAAGACGGTGTCAGTAGCTTGCATGGCGATGAATTACAATGAGTGAGGAAGTTCAGCCTCTTGCTCGAGGCCACTTCAGCAGCTGTTGTAGAGTTTAGAAATGGCACCATGTATAACTCCAATGGCAAATAAACTCTTGGGAGTAATGATGGAATAAAGCCATGATGGTGATGAATGTATTAACCCCGCATTACATTACATTATGATACACACATTTTTGACCTTAACTTCAGCCCAGCTTTCAATAAGCAACACAACTATTCAAAGGGCCCATTGGTTAGTATTGAATTGAGTTTTTTTTTTTTTTTTTTTTTTGGCTAAAAAAATCATTTGACTGGTGTCAATCTGTACTAATCTGAGACAGTTTTCAGAATGTCATTTCCAAACTGAACATGTCGACGAAGCGGAGTTGTGACTTTGTTGAAGCAATTATTTTCAGTCACTTCACAATAGGAGGCTTTACATACAGTATGTCTCCTTGAAGCTCTCTGAATGACTGAATGCAGTGCGAGCCCGCAGCATTAACGTCATGGAGCATATGGCCCAGAGAAACAGAGTGTGTATTATCATGAAGCGTCCTCCAGCTGGGGGACCTTTTTTGTTGCATTTCCCTATACCTTCATTTCTTGTCAACTCTCTACTGTCAACTTTCCAAAAAAAATAAGTGTATATTATCCTGTATGTACAGTTTATGGTAATTGTGTGCTCTTTGATAGTGACGTGTAACTACGGTAATGGAGGTTGCCAGCACATCTGCGAGGAGACGGACCACGGGCCCAAGTGTTCGTGCCACATGAAGTTCGTCCTGCACAGCGATGGAAAGACTTGTGTAGGTGAGTCATCTCAACCCGATACAACTACCAAGGGCAAGAAATAATGGCTTTTTAATGAGAAAAAATATATATATATAGAACCACAAACGATTAACTCAGCACCCAATATCCAACAGCAAATTTAATTAAAGTTTGAAATGAGGTTTATTGTGATAGAATAACGTTGAAAAGCAGGCCTTGTTACTGTAGCTGTACCCCTGAACTTTCTCTCTTGGTCTGTGACATGCAAGGACAAAAAGGCTACCACTCACTGTGCTTTCCCCTCTGCTGCTGCTGCTCCAGTAACCTCTCAGTCCCTGCATCTGCTTTGGCTTCTCTTCCTCTTCCTCCTCCTCCTCCTCCTCCTTCCCTTGACACAGTGCAACAGCTCTCCCTATTCCTCTCTGTTTCTCGGCCGTGCAGTCAGACGCACACCTTCTATTAGCCCTTGGGTCAGTTCCTCCACTGCTTCCCGTTGGGGATTAACTCACACACCTGACCTAACCTTCCACTGGCATTTATCAGTGTTTGCCTCAGTTGACTTAAGTTGAGTAAAAATCATTCAGCCACTCAGGCATATTGAACCATTCTGAAGGGCAGTTTCCCATCAGATGGGGCCTGCAGGTGCAGCAGAGTCAAAGTGCAGGTCTCAATATACGTGTACGGATTTTGCTTGTCCATGCAGAATTGCACAGAGCTTTCATCGACAATCATGGAACATTAGCAAGAAAGTTACTCAGGTGTGAATTTGACACTGAACATTACTGCCGACAGGCCTTTATTTTATCCGCCTATTTAACCAGAGTGTCATTAATAGTTTCTATATACAGTGCAGACCCATTTAAACCAATTCTGCATGCACTTTGCTGTGTTAGTGACCTGGTTTTGTAATGGAAGCTTCAGTGGGTTGGATAGGACATATTTTCTTTGTCAGGAAGACAAACATAGTAATAGAATTAGAGGCTACGCCTGCAGAGCAGACTGGTGAGGTGGCTGCTTGGTTTCAGTGGCTGTGAAGTTTGAGAGTTTGGTTTGGGTAGCGGCTGATTAGCTCAGTGCTTCTGGACCCCCTTTATTACCGCAGCCCTGACGAGAGCCAGACCTGTGTCAAGGTCTGGTCAGCCAACCTGTCATTATTGCTGTACCCTGCGAGGCCAGGGGGACGCCACAAAATTGACTGCAACCAAATTATATGTTTTTAGCTTGTCTTATTCCCAAGGCAGAGCACATGTACATTTGGTGTGCCAGATTAGAAAGCAGTCAGCCAGTTAAAATCTCTGATTTCCCCCTCAGAGTCTGGGGTTACAGAGGTGGAAGCAGGGCTGCTCCGCGGTCGACACGGGGGCGCTCCATGTCCCAGACACTCTATTAGTTAATAAAACCTCAATGAAGCAAACAATCTGCCAAATGAACCACTGACGGGAGAGTGAGTGACAAGACCGTTGGAAGACCTTCAGTAAGGCACCACTACTCTGCACTGGGACTGTAACTGTGTAGGGTTTCCACCGCAAACAGTTATTCAAAAGCAGCACATGCTGGTTGTTTTTTTTATGTAGCACTATAGAAGCTGCATAAATGTACACTGATATTTCAAGTTTATGTGCCAGGTC
Organism: Bovichtus diacanthus; assembly: GCA_943590825.1. Lineage (NCBI taxonomy): Eukaryota > Metazoa > Chordata > Actinopteri > Perciformes > Bovichtidae > Bovichtus > Bovichtus diacanthus. The sequence continues at coordinate 3,378,917 of CALSBV010012228.1, read as the reverse complement.
TGAATACAATAGCCTTACCATATACATTGAACTATATATATATATATATATATATATAATTATTATTATAATTATTTTTTTTTTTTTAAATAAATATCACAGCTACGTATCTCTGCTTTGATGAAAGACATTTAATTTTTAATTATTTCAAGGCTTAAACAAATGTTTCTATTTGCGAATTAAGTTCCAAATAGTCTTACATTTGACAAACGAGATAAAAATGTCTTGCTGGGGTTCCCTTCATGACAGATAGTGATAATTACTTCTCAGCCAACGCATTCATAAATAGTAAAGAATGTACAGTGTATAGTGCAGAGGGTATCCATAGCAACCACACAAAGTGAAAATGCACTCCAATTTAGGCTCACTATTGATTTGAAAACGTTTATGATTGAGTCTGCGTACTTCATCCAAAAGGAACAGGATTACAAAACAGCCCTCGCCTCGTCAGTGGCTTTTGTCTGTCGTCTCGTGGGCTCTTTCTCGCTGTAGCTTCACTGTTCAGTCCGTCTTGTGCGTGTTTCATTTGAATTCTGACACATTTTCATTCATTTTGTGGTGTCTCTCCTCAACCAGGCTTGGTCATGCAGTTTGTAAAAAAAAAAAAAAAACATACGCCACATGCTCCCCTGATTGGAAGTGTTGGCTCTTTATCCTCCCTATCTCACCTCTGTTGATACCTCGCATACTGTAGGTGGGAATTTAATATCAGCAGGGCCATTTTGTATGTTAGTCACACATGGACTGCTCTCTCTCTCTGTCTCTCTCTCTATCATGCACACAAGCACACACACTCTTAAGAGGTATGTGTTCAGTCGCCTACTGAAACAAAGTCAGGTTTATTTGTCTGTGCATCAAGTAAGTCCAGGTATCAGAAAGGAGCAGCCATCATGTGGAAGCATTCACGCAGTTAGCGCAGCAAATCATAAACATTCACAAATGGCAGGCAGATGCAGACATGCTCAGGAGTTCAATCATCTGAAGAGTTGGCCACACATGCACACGCACACACAGAAAGGGAGCAAGAGATGTTATAATGCAAACAGAAATCTATACAAACAACCACACTAACATACAGTACATATCCAGCATGCATGCATCACATGCATCTAAACACATGCATTCTCCATGCATATGCCCATAACATAAACGCACTGTGCTCTCATTTCGGGTGGTCTGTGCATTCATGCTTGTGTATTCAGATGTACCTCTCTGTGCTCTGTCCTCCTAACTGCTGTGAATCATTGTTTCTGAATGCTGCATGTTGGGATTGGGACATGTTGGTCAAACTGCGGCAGCTGACGTAGACTGGGCACGCTTTGTGGCGTTGATCTGTTACTGTCAGTCGAGCATCTGCTTCCTCATCTGGCATCTCAACAGAGCTCTGAAATGTGTCATTCCGACATCCTCGGGTCCAGAGAGTCCATGCTTTAATTACAGGGAATGAACAGAGTTTGATTCTGAAATAATGTGTTTTGAAACATAATTGAACCAGTGTAAGGATAAACATGGTAGCTCTTGCTGCAATTAAGATGACGCCCTCAAAAGGTGTTTTAGCTTTATCCATTTTGTCGATGTGCTTAATGCCCAATCCATCACCCCAGCTGTATCATGGGTGAGTACATGGTCCGTGTACTAGTGTAAAAGTGTAAAGCTAAATATACTTATAAATATAGATTTATAAATTATTTATTTATTTATATATATATATATATATACTAGTAAATATACTTTACTCAGTGGACTGTAGACACGATTCACTTTGCAAATGTGGCTTTCTTTTATTAAAAGCCAATTAATTCAAAGTTTGTCATAAATAATGGTGAAAAACAAAATATACAGTACTGTTTTTTTTTTTTTTTTTTTTTTTTTTTTATATTTTAGTGACTGCACATAAATTGTACGGCTGGGCCACTGACGGTGCTAAGAGACTTGACATAACAGCCTAACAACATTAATTCTGAAATGATCTGACCATAAAAGACACCATAAAGCGCAGACATAAATCTGGCTGTCCCCGTCTTTCAGCTTGCAGCACTAACCACCACTCGCTCTGTCTGTCGAGGCTCGCAGCGCTCATACTAACTAGCAAAAGCCTCATCTCTCACACACAAACAAGCAAAACTGCACTTTGTTTGCACTGTGTGGAATATTTACTTTGCATGATTGCATGCTGCGAGGTAACACTTTTGCCTTGAGATGTCACCCTTTTCATTTTAGACGAGGATCTGCCGTCATCAGTTTGTTGTTAGGATTTGGAATATAATCACTGCTGTTTGCTCAGTTGTTACCTTTTTAAGAGGCTGTCTTTTCTTTTGCAACAACGTGATGTCATTCTCTCATTCTCTCACCGCCTCCTGTTGGCACGAATGGACATTAACGTTTTGCAGGAGAGACGATCCCCTCTCATCCATGCTATCCACCTTTCTCCTGGCCCTATGAAATCTTGCATGAATTATGGGTGGGTCTTTTTGTAGCGTTTTGGGGAAATAAAAGATGTGGGAACGCAACCTGTCAAACGGGATGATGTGACGATAACTCTGCCTTCTACTACTGAGGGATGGGAGGACAACGTGAACAAGTGGCCTTGGTTAGCTGTAACAAAGTAAGGTAGCTTAGCATTGGCTAAAATGTTATGGAGTTCAGGGATAAGTTGCGCTGTTCGCGTCTGCAGCAACAGTTGAGCAAAACAACATTTGTGGCTCAAACCTGCAGTGCAGAACGTGTGCCTCGCCCCTCTGGCAGTGAGAGTAATTAAAGAGTCTCGACGCGTGATTATGTTGTATGCCTGCAGGGGAGCTAGCCGCATGTCCCCCCCGCCCCCTCTTCAAGTCTTCCCCTGCAAATAAGGGCATGTTTTGAACAGGCACTGCACTAGTATTTTACAAATACCAACCAGTCCAAGAGCAGTAACTAGACCTCAGCGTCTGCCCTTACTCCCTTTTCATCTTTTAGCACTCTTTATTGAGGAAAAGCTACACCACTGGTGACCGGTGTTTGTCCTCGTCATCGATCGTTTCCTGTTTTTGACTTTTAATTCTTTGTCTGAACAGCAAGTTTCTTTTTTTTTTTTAATCCACTCCTGAAACTTTTCTTGGACACTTCTTAGGATTTTCCGCCCTGCTATGGGCTCTGCCCCCTTTAGCTGTGGCTGGTTAACGTAAAACACATCACTTTATAACTACAGAGAACTTGCCGATGCTTAATCAGCATTTTGTGAACTCGTTTGGCAAGGGCCTAAATGTAAATGTTTGTTTTTAATGTAAAAGTCAGACACATAAACTCAAAATGTCTGATTTCAAAATAGACACGGTTGTGTTCCATCTCGCTTTAATAAAACACGCTAGTACTGATGAGCCTCAGAGCTTTTCAGATTGCTCATTAATTCAACGTTGGTAGCAACAGAATAAATAAAATGGCTAAATATGGTACTTTACAATATCAAAGGTCACTTGTTCAGGTCGCCCTCAGTAGTACAAGGCACAGGTATAATCACATTATCCCATTTAAAGTGTGATGGGCTGTGTTTCCACAAGATCATTTCCCTAAAATCTCTGCACAAAGGAGAGACACCTGTAGCTAACTCACAAACGCCACTTCAGTGACGGGAATAACTCGGAAGTCGCGCCCATAATTCACTCAAGGAAAAAGGTGGATATACTGTAAACCACATCAGATTAGTTCTTGTCACATGCTCATGATTTACATAACCCACGAATGCTGCGTGGTTCAAGTGTACAGAGAACTAAAGTGGTGTTTTTACAATGTGTGCGTGTGTGTGGGTGTGCGCGTGCATGCAGGGGAGAGGAGTGTCCAGTCCCAGGCAGCCCCACAGCTGTTCCCCAATGGTAAATATGCGTTCCTCTGACTCCTCTCTCTGGGGGTCTGTGGGTGTGGGGAGAAGAGGAAGCTAGCAGGCACTGATCAGGCCCTTCCCCTCCCCACAGGGGCATCATCCTTCTGACCCTTGACCTCTGACCCCCCTCCTCCCCTACCTTCCTCTTCCTTCTGTGAATGCCCTCTCAATAACAACCGCTGCCCCTGTCAAACCACACCTTTTTAAAACACAGCTGCAAACAGGGAGCCTCGGACCAGCAGTATCAACATTATATAAACTTAAAAAAATATAATGCATTATGACAGATTAAACGATTGGCTCCCAACCTTTTTGTCTTGTGACCTCCTTAAAATAAAGCAGCGGGGCCCCTTGTTACATTTCATATGACTATGCTATGTTAGCAGTTCCACCAAAGAGGGATTTCCCCTCTTAACTTCTCAGATGGTTTCATTTAAATTACTGTTAAAGAGCTTTTTTACAAAAAAAAGGCAAAGATTAAAGTCCGAAAAATGTATACAGATTTGTGTAGCAGAACTTCTTCTTCTTGTTTTGTTTTTTAAAGGCATTAATAATATCACAAGCCCTTTTTTAGTTTTATGTTTTTGACCCTTTGGAGGGGCGAATCACTCAACTAAACTACCTAGAAGTATATGAAGTAGTTAAAACTAGCTCCACCTCAGGTAGCTACAACAGTAAAGTGGTGCTTACACATTGATGCATCAGTATTAACAATTTAATTAGGTATGTCCTATATATAATAATATATCAGCCACAGAGAACATTTTTGTGCAGTATGAGTATACTTTCAATGCAGGACTTTTACTTGTAATGGAGTATTTTCACATTTACCCACTAGTATATTCACATAAATAAAGGATCTGAATACATGTCCTGTAGTTTGATTGATATACTGAATAAGGGTGTATTAGCAGTAGTGCATGTAGCCTCCATCAAAAGTCCATATCAGTTGAACTGTGATGGCTTTTAAGAGGCAGACCAAAAAATTTGGTTTCATTTGTGTTTTTTATATGACTGAAATGAGTGAAATTGAGCATGCACTGTTTCAAACACTCGACCGTTATGTTCCTAAACTCCCTCATCACGGCCTATTAGCTTTGGTGAGCCAATAATGTGTCCATGATTGCTTCATAGAAAAGATGGATGGAACACAAATTCCCTCTGAACTTGCTTTTTTTCGTAATTAATCTTGTATCGTAAAATAATTGAATGCAGGGAATGTATCCATGTTATCCATTTGTTTGTATTTTGTGTCCAAAAGTCATTTGTTTCACAATATTTGCAGTAAAATAACAAATGGATCATGTTTTGGGTGGGGAAGGAAAGAGAGAGGAAAAAAAGTAAAAGCATAGGAACTTTTTAGCATTTTGATAACGTCCCAAATGCAATTCAGACCAACTTCAGGACGAGCTGTGCTTTAATAGATATGGCAAAGATGCCAGGAGAAATAAACTCATAAATCTGCGACGATGTATCAAAACTTGATCAAAGGAATTCACGTTTTAATTATACCGTGTAAGAGACTGAGGGAGGAGGCTTGTTCTCAGAGGAGTAGCCTGTTCAAGGTAAGAAGTGAAACAATAGTGTTTTTAAGTTACTAGTTGTTACTACTGTATGTACACTGAGTTTCCCTCATGCCACAATATAACAGTCTGACCTATTTTAGGATTTTGTGTCCTAGTTTCTGTTTTTTTTTCTTCTCAGAAATAGAAACATTAGGAGCAAGAGACATATTTTGCATCTCCTTTATCAGTTTTCCCCTACTGATTTCCTCTGTTACTGTACCACGCTGAAACCAGCTTTGTGGTTTACTTCCACAGTTGCACCTCTAGAGAACATTAACAAACTGTTCTCAACGGTGTTATTTTTCTTATTGTGTGGTTTGCGTTATTGAGAGAGCATTCACTTCAGAGCTTTAGTCGGGTTTTTGTCTGATAACAACTTTACCTTCTGAGTAACTCCAGCTGCATGTTTTGCTGTTTGGTCAAGAAAATGAGAAAAACAGTATTTTTACTTTTTTTTTTTTTCTCCACCTAAGCCATCTATTCCCGGTGATCAACACCCAGAGAACCTCAGCCTTGTGCCTTTTTTGGGGAATACCGTCCACTCACCCGTTGACTTATTTTGTTTGCGGTCATCATAAACGGCTGGTGACAACTTACATTGAGGCTCCTTGTCAACAGTTCTGATGTGCGTCAAGAAGTGCTGCAGCTATAAATCTTGTGGCTTCTGTTAAAAGATTACGTACACTGTATGAACCCCTCTGTATGAAACGTATACTGTGGAAGCTCAGCATTAGACCAAACACTCTACACGTCATATTGGAGAATATTTACAAAAGTCTGCCCACTGTTACTGTAATTGCAGGTCCCAACCCGGTGCACTGTAGATGTGGCTGGTGTTCATCCAAAACACATAAACCCACACACATACCAGAGCGTGTGTCTCTCCCCTGTCTTCACGAAACCATAATGTCAGAAATATTTCTTTGCTCTCTTAACACATGATCATTACAGTTTGGTGAGAGGACTGCCTGACTAAGCGTTTTGGAGGCATGTCCTGACACTGTCTTATCGTCTCGTCTGCCAACTGTCTCCGCTCACACTTTGCAATTATGTGAACCCACAGTGCTCTCAAACCTGGGATGGGACTGGGGTATTAACTGGAAGCCCCCCCCCCTCTGCCCAATTAACCATCATCATTCTACTCGGAGGCTAAATGACTGTGTTCTGCCTAATACAGGGAGTGGACAAAATAATGGGAACACCTCACAGAAAAGGATTTCAGCTGTGAAGAACGTTAAAGTGAGCTAGTGTAACTCTGGTGGACACATGTGGCAACTATAGGCAACGACGGTAAATGCAAAAACGCAGGGAAACGGTAGCGCAAGTAAAGAAGACTCATAAAGTCGTCAACCTGACCGAGTAATGTCTGTTACACCGCAACATTAGCTACATTAATCACCAAAAGCTTCTGGTCTAACCAGACCAAGTCACGCTCTAAAACCCCTGAATATATTGAATCTAGAAAAGGTGCGTTTTTATTGATTTTTAAATGAACACACAAGTGTGTCATTTTAGGTTGAAAACATTTCCCGGATATAATGGAGGTTGACTTTTAAAAGCAAATAATCTGTAGGAGTGTCACCAAAAATAAAATATCAAAGGGAGAAAAAAAAAAAAAGCGAAATAGTTGAAGGAAACTGTCTCGTATAAATCATGACCACAGATACCTAACGCATTCAAACTGCATGAACAAAGAGAAGCAGCGGCCATAAGTTGAAACCAACCATGATCATATACAGTATTGTATAAAGGGGGTCAGAAATTTGGCATATAACCTAAGACAAACCAACCTTTTATAATTTAATTATAATTTTGACTTTTTTTTTTTTTTCTCTCTGTGGATGAATATTTACTCCAGTATTTTGACGCATCATGTGCAGCCTTCAGCAACATGATCCACTGAACTGTTTTCAACTGTTCTCTATAAAACAACCATAAAACATAAAATTACATCACTGTAAGCACCTGTTTTTGCTTTGATGCGTAATTGCAGTCTACAGTTGAGTTTTTTTTTATTTGAGAGAAAGAGCTTTACAAAGTTTCATTATGGCTGCTGCAGGCAGTGCAGTTTTAGATTTAAGTGAAAAGGATTAGGTGTTTCCCCAAAGGGACCCTCGTTCTCTATAAAAAATTTAAATAAAACCAGTGCAGCTGCATTCCCTCTTTAGTGCCACGTGTGAGCTGCCATCTCCCTGCCAGTGAGAAGTCTTCGACTAGCCCAGCTGTGCTGGCTCATTTTTAGAAGAGCTGCCAGCCACCATCCTACAGCCCATTAGAGAGACGTGATGCGCTGTGTGGATGGCCAGTTGCCTTACAGCAAGTTAAAGTGGTTGTTCCAGATCGCAAAAGGTTTTTTTTATTTGTTTTTTTGTTCGGAAGTGTGTGAGGCTTTCTATAAAGCTGCCAAAATCTATTAAGGCACACACCGGTCTCCCTTATGTGAGGACACATTTCTCCTGTGCTGTTGCTTAAAATGAAAGACTCAGTGAAATTTGTCACTGTCTAGAGAAGAGACCTCAGCTCTCCTGTCCTGACTGTCTTCTTCCTTTTTTTCAAATCAGTCTAGCCAACACAGGGGAAAGGTAGCTTAAATTGCTTTTTTATCCCCAAAATGCCTGGAAGGTTTTGTAAAAAAAAAAAAAAAAGAAAAAGAAAAAAAAAGGTGGTTCTGTCGTATCTGTCTTGAAGTCAAACCTCTGCCCTCATGATGGAGGGGAGACAGATGCCCTGCAGTGCAAAGGACTTTTGGAGGTTGTAATTCACCTTGACCAAAGAGAATCAAACGCTCACATGCGTACTTTAACACACACAGAAAACGTGTGAAACCCTATATTTGGCTGCGTTGGATGTAATATTTCCTAATGACTGTCTCCTTTCATTATTCACTAGCATCTTCTCAATCCCCCTCACTGTTAATCTCATCCAGCAGCTGCATTTATGACTCTTTGATCTTTTCTTGTTTCCTTCTTCTGTATTATGTTCTACCGAGGACCTGAAAGCCTCCTCTGCTTCTTATTGTCTGGCTCCTGTATGACATAGAAAATGAATGCTGAATACAATAGTGTGCCTTCTAATTTTTGTATGCATATATGCGGTTTTGACGGGGGAGAAACAGGTAGGTCAAGACGCCATCTACGTGTATTTTCTTTTCTACGGGGGTTTGTCTCACTGTGAGTGCTTGTTTCCCTGCAGAGACCTGTGCAGTGAACAATGGCGGCTGTGATAGCACATGTCATGATTCAGTGACAGGAGTCCGCTGCAGCTGTCCTGTTGGCTTCACTCTGCAGCCGGACCGCAAGACCTGCAAAGGTAAAACATCGTCATTGACGCCACACCTGTCCAGCTGTCACCAAATGAATCTCACGCTTGTCGTGTTGCCCGGTACAGTGGAGCTTCTTTCTCCACTTGGAGCTCACCGCAATTATCAAGTTGTTTACGTCCTCCCTGTTGGCACCTTTTCCAACCGGCTCGTTGGATTTTCTCTTCATATACTACACTATCATTGTTTTGCAGCCGCAAGTGCTCTGTCAGTGTCTGTATCCTCACTGGTGCCACCAATCTTCTCCTACTTTCTGCTATTCAGCTGCATATTTTTGAGTAATATTTTGTCATGCACCCCTGTTTTCTTGACAGTTTTTCCACTACATTACCATCATCCTCCTTTCTGGGGGTTGACGGAGCATCCTCAACTCAAGAAACCAGCATACTGTAGCAACTTTTTTGTTGTTGTATTGTGTCTGATAAAATCAACTCCAAACTTTAGGGTAAAACTGAAAATTATATTAGGAGACCTACAAAACGAAGGCAGTACTGACAGTCGGGGAGTTAGAATGAGGACAATCTGTGTATCGAGAAACGTGGGGATAGAAATCCATCAGCGGCTCGTAATGTTGCACTAGCAACTCTGATAAAAGTACATTGGCTTATATTAGTTTAGTTTGAGAGGAAACAAGAGGATAACAAACCCAGGCAGCTCTGGCACAAGAAGACAGGGGCTTGCTGCAGGCCAGGCACTTCTGAAGAACGAAGACCAAGATGGAGCAAGAAAGGGATTATTTTATTCCCTTTCTAATGCATTTATTTCAACCAGATGATGAAGACTCCCTCAAGAGACGGACGCCTCATTTGTGATGATGATTCAGAATTAATCAGAGCTGCAGCCAAACTTGCGAAGGCAGAGCACCATCAAACGCAGGGATGAACCCATGATATATTGATTGGATATTGGCTACACAAATAAAGAGCAGCGTTACCACAGGGAGATGGACGACGATGATTTAGAAGCCTCATCGCCACAAGGCTGCATCCCATTACAGCCACACGCAAACTGATTTGATCCCTTGTGAGGGCCAGTATGGAAGTCCCTGAAGCTAATTTCCACTTTCAGTCATGGCAGTCTAACCAAACAAATATTCATCTTATTTCGAGTAGTTGAATAGTGAGCAAAGCTCCCTTTTTGATCTAATATGTCCCCACCTCACTGTTCAGATTCAACAACTTGTTATGCACTTCTGTTAAAGTTGCTATACTCTGTATATGTATATTAACAATAGATCACATGGCCATTTGGGTGGGAAACCCCCAGAAAATGATGACCCCCCCCCCCCTCAGCGGACAAAGTTAGCAACCAGCTGCTGAACATAGTGGAGCATTTATCTGCTAAAGAGGCAGATATTTTCCTCGGAGTTGGTGGAGACCAAAAACGTAGCTAAAAGGAGAGTGAATTTTGGACTTGCATTCCTCAAGTAGGTGGGAACAGAACTCATAATCATAATGTTGCTCTGTAACTGCTAGATTTGTAACTAAATAATAAGTAAATACATTTATTAACAACAAAAAATATATGTCAGTGTTGTGTTCACGGCTTGTTTCCACTGCCCCCAAGTGGCCAAAAAAAACAATCGCATACAGCAGTTTTAAGTTTAATGTCCTTTCCTTTTCTTCTATGATTGGTGATTGGATGTATCCACTTTTCTTGATGATTTTCTGTCCACAGACATTGATGAGTGCCGTCTGAACAATGGTGGGTGTGATCATGTGTGTCGAAACACAGTGGGCAGCTTTGAGTGCAGCTGCAAGAAAGGCTACAAGCTGCTGACCAATGAGAGAACTTGTCAAGGTAGGTAGCCCTAATAACCACCTTCTTACCAGCACGTTTTCCTGCGGACCACTTTAGAAATTAATTTTTGCATTGTAAACGAAACATTTTCCTCCTTGTAGCACAAAAATATGCTCCCTCCAGGCTGCAGGGAAGCCAAACCAGGCCTCTCTGGCTTGTTTGTCTGTTATATTTGGTGGTAGCCATCGCTCAGCAGGAGCTGGGAGGACTAGCTGCAGAACAAATAAAGAGTTTGCCATGGCCGAACACAGGTGTGGGGAATTAGAGCTCCAACTCTTAAAAAACCTCTGGTTCTCGCATGAATCTAGCCACTACAGAAACATCTGGCGAAAGAAGACTGGCAGGCTGGAGCTGCGGAGCCGAGCTCGGCCTCTCTCCGAATGGAAAAACAGATGACATGCTATTTCTTTTATTTTTTTATTCTCTTTACTTTATTGATGTGGTCGATCAATATCCAGCCTGGTACACATCATTGTCATGCAATGGGGTTTAGAATTGCTGCAGTGAATCCCACCACTTTGTACACAGTACTAAACATCTTATGTCTTCAATGAAAATATACTGTGTCACTGTGTTTGGCAGCCACTTTCTTGTCGCTTCAAATCTATTTTTGTTGGGATGCCTTTCTCCCATTTTTCACAGCAGAACAATTCAAAGTTTATTTAACCAGCATAACACAGATAACTGAGAAAATGTGGTCGGTACATGTAGGAATGTAAATTGACAGTTTATTTTCTGTGGCACCATGCCTTAACCAACTCCGTTATGTGCTGTTTGGGTGTGCAGGGGAAACAATGTTGTCCTTGTTTGGTGCTGTGTGTTTTGTCTGGAGAAAAGAGTTGTGATAAAGCTCACCTCTTCTTGTTGCCAGGCTCTCACACACACACAGACACACACACACACCACACTACTGAGTCACCTGCCCCTTTTCCTCTCCTCTCATTCCTTTCATTTTTCTCACTTGTGGAACGAAAGTCTGCCAAAATGAAAGCAGAATACCTCTCAACAAAGGTTAAACTTTAATCTTTTATGATTTCTCCCCTGATTCTTGTTAGTCTACCCCGGAGTGTTAATATGCAAATCTGTGATAGCCATAAAGTTGGGGGACTCGCAAGAGAAACATTTAAATAAATAAAAAGTTTAAAATAGAAGAAGCAGGGGCTTAGTTGTGCAGACTTTAAGTCCCTCGCATGGGGCAAGCTCCAAAAGCATGTTATGTTATTTTTCAGTTTATGTTTATTTTTGTTATTTATAATTCATGTATTTAAAATTGAATTTTCTCATTTTCAAAAGTGTCTTTTATGAGATGCCCGTTTAAGGCCCACATTTTGTTACGCAGGATTTCAAACATTTTTATACCCTTTTAAACCTTTATACACGTATAATAATCCCATAATGCATCTCTCTTATGAGCATAAATCCAGGACTGGCAGAGTAATAAGATTAAGGGGGACCTGCTGCAAATGGTACAGTACTACAGTTCTGGTGCTTGTGCTTGGCGGTGGGTCGTGGCGTTCTGTGACATCACTTACATAGACGTTTGCCGTCTCCGCGAGGTGTTGAGATGTGTAAACTGAACTCTGGGTTTATCTTGGTTTAAACAGTCATGGTGTTTCCCTGCTGTCAGTGGGCCATGGCCCATAAATCAGGATGGGGCATGTCTGCTGAGCCTGTCAGCATTCCTCCACCCTCAACAATCTCCTGCTCACTCCTAATCCACACGATGGCACTCGGGGAGATGTTCAGATGCGATGTTTTCTCCAGAAGGAACATCTATGATAAAGATCTTATCTGCTCTGTATGTATAACAGTGACCTTTTTCTTGGTTTCAATCAACCTCATTTGCCTCCCTAGAATTTTGTATTGAGCTAAGGGTGGAGGTTAATGTGACAATTTGAGCCCTGATGCACAGATCAGTCCGGTGCAATGAGTGGGCTGATAAATGGAGAGCAAAGAGAAGAAATAATTGATGGAAACTCTGAATTGTTATTTCCAGTGCTATGTGCTAAGTGCTATGAATGTTCTCATCTTTCCCTGCACGTAGGTCACTTCATGATGCAGTGCCACCCACTGCATATTTCACCTTTTAGCTGCCTGGTAAATAAGGGTTGTACTGTAGGAGTCCCAGATGTCTTCACACATCTACTCTGTAGCGTGGCACAACACAAAACGATATAATGATAAGTTACAGATCCACTTCTGGCGTCACTTATTACAACATTTTGAGGGTAAACTTAGTCACCACGCCTATTTCCCAGAGGGTTTTAGACTCTTCTCTTCAAAGTGTGCTGAGCTCTATGCTCAATATGCTGAAAACAATCACTTTTGCAATGCCTCCTACAGCGTGTGCAAACCCATGCTGCTCTCATCTACCACTGCTGTTATGAAACTCCTGGGGCCACCACAGGTGACAAACGGCGAGGACTGTACGAGTTCTTGTAAAGGTTTTTCACCTTTGACTTCTCTGTATAGAACCATTGCATCAGGTTCTAAAAAATAAAAAAAAAGTTAACTTTATTTGTTGGATGTTAAACCTAAATTGTGTGTTTTTTTATTTTTTTATATAAAAGTGGATGTTTTTTAATTTTTAATTTTTTTTTATTTTCTTTTATTTAAATGAGCTGAAGTTAAGTCATCAATAAACATTTGGGGATTTACATTTCTTTGAAGAGTAATCTATGGCTCTCCTCCGAAAGGTTGTGTGCTAAACTGATCACTTAATAAGCCTTTAATCTCGGCACATTTTCATCTTCTTGATGCTCTCACGACATGCCTGCCGCGTATTAACCTTAGTCACTGTCTTCGCTGGTCTGCACAAAGTTCAGCTGTGTTGTACATGAAGGAATATGCCCAGCGTCAATACCGTATGGGAATATTTTGTGAAATGCTATGCAAGATTTGTGCAGACAGTTCTCTGTCTGTCTTCTTGGTTACTTCAAGGTAACCCATTATTTAACTGAACTCCTGTAATTGCTGTGAAATACCTGCCTCATGTGTTTGATGGTGGCTGGCGCTGCCTCATAACCCAGAGGAGGTTCAGATAATGTGGATGAAAGCATGATATTCCTGGGAAAATCCTGGGAACCTTTCTTAAATTAGCCAATTAAACATCCAGCAAAGTTGTACCGTAGCAAATCCCCATTTTCTCCCAGCATGTGCTGCCTGGGCTTGACTTAAATTTTTGCTGACATTAAAGAAAACCTTGATCGTAACAAAAACCAAATGTCAACCATCTCTGCTTTATGATGCTTTATGTATCAATCGTCGTGGTCTTTGAGCCCATGACATTTAAGCGACTTATCCGGATGCACTTGTAAGAGAGCAGAGAAGCGCAAAACTATAAGACCGAGAGGCTGCTGATGGGCAGGGTGAAGCTGCTGCAATGTGGAGGGATTCTACAGGTGTGGTGAGGCTGACGGGGTCAGAAGGACCAAAGAGAGTAAACGCAGGCTTATTTCTATCTGCAGCCCACAGATTTATCTAAATACTACAATGATGATTGGTCTTTAACATTTTTTATTTTTTTTTAAACACATAATAGTTATGTCCTTTTTTATAGCAAAAGAAAAAAAGTAAAGTTTCTAACAATACTGGGTGATTTATGTTATGGTTAAGAGGATAAAAGGGAAAGTAATTGGCAGGTTCTATGTGGGGAGAAAAATGGTACTTCAGCTCCTATTATCAGGTGAAGAGCAGACTTTCTTTTGACTCCTGCTGTGGTTTCTTGTTATTTCAAAAAAATGGCAAAAAAAAAAAAAAATTCAATTCCAGTGCATCGAAATGGAAAGCTGAATGCCATCGAGAGGTCAAGCGCTTTACAAAGTACCAAATAGAAGATGTCTTTCTTTCAAAACACAATTTATTTTGTTGCAACATGTGATTTGACCTATTGCAATTAATGACAAAAGAAAACATTGCCATGATAGGAGGATGGAAGGTGTCCTATTTGAAGATCTTTCTTAAAATATTTGTTGGACTGTTTGAGATGTTTCTAACGTCATGACTTTCTATCCATACAGACATCGATGAGTGCTCTTTTGATCGCGCCTGTGACCACTTCTGTGTCAACTCTGCCGGCAGTTTCCAGTGCCTCTGTCATAAAGGCTTTGTCCTCTACGGCCTAGCACACTGTGGAGGTGAGCCAGCACGCCTCTTCTCTTGATGTATATCTCCTGTCCGTGCCTCTTCCTCTGCATCCCACACCTTGTGACTCACCCTCCGTTAGTTGCTCTTCTGTTTGGTGGGAAAACCATTACTAAATGAATTGATTATTGATGTTAATTTAAATGTATTCTGCCAGCCTAAATATAGCTGTCTTTAATATGCTCTATATATGTATATACTTTTTCCTCTAGCACCACCATGGGTTTGATATATTTGGCTTTGGGTGAACTGTTGTATTGATTCCCATAAAATTTGGTTCACACATTCATATTCGTCTCAGGATAACCTTAGTAACCCTTTACTTTTCAAATACTTTGATTTATGTCCAAATACCTGAAAAATCAGCAAAAACCATTCGCGTCAGTCTTTCCTGTACATTGTATTTAGTGCTAATTAGCATATGTTAGCATTCTAAAATGCTAAAATGCTAAAAGACGGTCAACATGATGAACATTATAGGTTAGCGTGTTAGCATTCTGACGTGAGCATGTAGTTCAAACCAGCGCTGAGCCCAAGTACAGTCTCACAGAGCTGCTCGAGTGGATTCTTTGTCTTGTTAGATAATGTATGAAAGTCAACTTCATACATCTTGAAAAGCTAATTCATCAAGTGCCTCTTTAAAGAAAAAAAAAAAAAAATTTGTTTTGAATCAACTCAGCGTATTGTTATTGTTTATCTTTTCACCTGCTGACTCTGGATTTCACAGCTTCCCGGAGAATAAAAGCATGGAAAAAGTCCCTGCATGCAGCTGCATTCTTGTACAATAACTGAATGCAACTGAAATGTCTCTGATGGATTATCTTTCTCAAGCCACTTTTTAAGTTTCTGAAAGTTTCCAATTGATTTGAAAAGAGCTGAAACAGGTGGCTGCCTGGAAGGCAGGAAATCAATCTAAGAACTTTCACTACACTTGGCAGTAATGTGTTGTCGATTTGTGTTGTAGTTAATGGACTAAAACTCCAAAACCACAGTTATAGTCCTTCAAGGTGGAGTATGACCATGTTCATCAAACATTAGCAGGTACCTACAGTACTCTGCTGTGGAATAGATAGCAGAAACAGCCTTGGGTGTCAGGAGGTGGTGTGTGTGGGCGCGTCACATCTGCCTGGCAGGCAGCAAGAGGCCCGCCAGAGCACATCAGGGTGTTGCGGCGGCCCTTTGATGGAGTGTGTATCACCAGTTAGAATCTGCTGCTGTCTCCAGCGCCTCAGGGCCTCACAGTAGTTCTGGGAGAGACAGAGAGAGACAGCATATGCACTCGAAATACATAACTTTGCAGTGATTTGTTCTGTGTTTTTTTTTTTCTGTCTGTAGTTTGACAGGTCTACTGATCAGGAATGTTGCAACAGAATGTAGAATAAGGAATGAGACTAGAGAGCGGTAATGTGTACATGTATGAGATCATGAGGTCTGCACAAACACAACAGTACCATTAGTTAAACCCTCAAAAAGTGAAATAACTTAAAATAACCATCTTACCGCAACATGCACAATTGAGGACCTTTTATGCACATTATGTCTCTCTTCCTCTGCATGTTTCCTGTCTGCATCTCTACTTTCATGATCTCATAAAGGTTAAAAAAAATACCTTGAAATGGTTGGTTTCTGCAAGTGCCACATGCTGAAAGTGGAACACTTTATAGTATTATTCAATCCACTAAAATGTCCCATCAATAAATACCTAATTTTTGAAGCTCATACAATGAGATGGTTGCCATGTTGCTAGGTAGTGAAATATTGTAGGTGTTGCTTTTGTCTCATCCACCTCATGTATGGTTAGAGTAACACAAACTGTATTTCGAATGGGTCTAGTACAGAGGTTTTCAAAGTCGAGGGCGGGCCTCTGCGGGGGGGGGGGGCTCAATGACTGGAAGTGAAAAAATATTATATTAGTTAATAAAGAAGTTAAAAGAAGATCACATAAAATAGTCTAAATGTGTGTGATTTGGTTAAAGAGAGAGTTCTGAGATGCAGTAGTTATGGGGAACTTTCCCAGAGTGAGAAACTAATAAATGCCTCAGGACAGACTTTTTTCTTCTTCTTTTTTTTTTTTTTTTTTAATGCGTTTGGTTTAGTCTGAAGTTATGTCAAACAGCAATCTTAGAATATCTTGGCTCAATTGTTGAGTGTCTACGGGATCAAATAACATAATCATGATCCCATAGGCATCCAGGAATTGAGCGAAACTAAGCAAGTAAACTAAAGAAGGTGAGGGGTCGCCTTCTTCCAAGCTTTGCGTGAGGGGAGGCCCACAGCCTCAGACTTTGAAAACCCCTGGTCTAGTAGGTTCATGGGATCCGGCCCCTACACAGGGGCAGCTGCATGAGCTGTCACTTCAGGTAATAAAAGCACCAGGATTTAATTTGTAGGGCTTTTACTCACATGATGGACTGTGATCCGGCCACACTGAGCTGCTGAGTGGAGAGAAGATGGTCAGGCGTAAGTGACTCTCTATACCATTGTTGAGAGAAGGTGATGAATGATTTCCTGTCGCTTTTCATCGCCGCTGTCGGAACTGTTAGATAACCCCAGAGATTTATGGCGCACCCCTGTTGTACTTTCTCACTCTTGACCATAACCAAGGTTATGTTATTCCCTGTGTGGTTTATCAGCTGAAATATAACTGCCAAACAATCCAGAAAGCTGTGCTCAGTGTTTAACAATAGACTCACCCTAAACAAACCCAATTAGGTCAGTGACCTGCTGTCAAGCATTGTGCCGAGGCCTGTCAACATTCCTCCCAAGTGAGAGTATATCCAGCCATTCTCCCTCGCAGCTAGCAAAACAATCTGCTCATTTTTGCTTATCTGGTAAGAAAACAGACTTGAAGCAGTTGTGACTAAATACTTTAAGTATTTTTTAATTTACCTCATTTAATCCAGCAAGCATTGACCTCAATAGAAACGCTTTGTTCTGCTGTTGACAAATGTATGTATGTATGGATAGATCGAAGAGAAGGACAGAAGTTTAATACCCAAAAAACACAGAGCGTTTATGTTGATGTCCTAACAGTTTTAGGGAAAATTCATCTTTAAAACTCACACTACGATGTTTGGACTGGGAGTGGCTGACGTTGAGGAATAAGCAGACAAAAGTGATTCAAATATAAAGATGGAAAGATTTCCATGAACTCCACCAACCCATCCCGAAATTCCTCACAAATTACACAAAGCAATTGTTGAGTCTAAATGTCAATTTTCTTTTTTCTTTTTTTTGGTTTTCTTCCTTGACTCATCTCTGCTCTTGTCTGTAAGAGCACGCAAAGAAGAAAAGACTTTTGGGGAAAGGTCTGAATACATCCATTACATTTCTTTTGAGGGAGGAACAAAGACGTCAAAAACAACGGTTGCTGGCAGATGAGCAGCACTTCCATCAGATATTCATTAGAGTTTTTTGTCCTTTTTTAAAATTGAGTGCTGCGATGCAGAGGATAAGCAGCGCACCTCTCACATTTCCAAGCTGCTCTGGCTTCACATCGCTGTTGATGAAGTCATCATCTTCTTCAGGGAGTGCAGAGGCACGCAGACTGTTTTTTTATTCTGGGTGAATAATTGAATGGGACAAGAAAAAGCATTTCATATCAGCCGGCCGGATCATTAATCACTGTCATTATCTCCGTCTCTTCCCCGGTGTCGGCGACGCTTGTCCGCAGCCTGCCGCCTCCTCAGCTCTACCCACTAAACTAAGTTTCTGTCTGGCGTCAATAGCAGCCAGCCTGCATCTGGAACCCGGATGCTTTTAGTGGTTCTTAGCTCAGCATGCGTTTGAATAGGTGATTATAATTTACTGCTCACCACAAGTCTTCCTCACTGAAGAGCAGAGAAGTTTTGACCATAAAACTGAATGTGGCGACATCAAAACAAGGAATCCCTTCTGTTTAAGCACATGCACATTAATCTCCCCAGAATGTGACTGTCTGACAGGGTGAAGTGATCTGACCTCTTAGGAGCTCCTCGTTCACAGATGTGCTGTTCCTCACTCTTTCATTTTACTCAACAAAATTCACTCCAGATCTCTTTTTTAACTGATTGCATTGTTCCTTAGTTTTTCAGATTTTTATAATAAAAATCCTTTTCCTCCCCTCATATTAATGTATGTTTTAGAGTAGGTGCATATGGCCAAAATCTATCCCAATTCACGTCATTTCATATCTCTAACGATGTATATCCCGATAGAGCATGTTTTATGGTTGTACGACAACTAAATAGCAATACAAAAATAACCACACGGTAAAAGTATGTTCTCATTTCATTTAATTAAGAACTTGAGTGCAAAATGTAAAAACAAAACCATAATCTTCAAATGATTTACCATCCACATTTGTCACATCAGACTTTCCGAGTAATGCTATTTATATTATGAGTACGTGCTTGTTCTTATCAATATAGACGATTTAATTGTGTATCATGAAATCTCGACGATTTTCTCAGATATGATCTTTGAAAGACGTATTATCATATTGAATTATTGCTCGGTCCAAGTTGGTATGTGTACAGTTAGTCCTTTTAGTGACACTTCTCCATGTCCACTAAATGTCTACATGTTAACATTTATTCACAGATATTGATGAATGCAGTATAAACCGTGGAGGTTGTAAATATAGCTGCATCAACAGTCTGGGGAGCTACGAGTGTACCTGTCCACCAGGGTACAAGCTGCACTGGAACAGGAAAGACTGTGTTGGTATGTAGCAGCACTGCCCCCCTGTGGTTAATCCACTGACACACACTCGAAGCACCGTTCCTGGGGGATTTTTGTCTCTCTCTCTCTCTCTCTGCTTTTTCCCAACTGTGTGATTCTCTGTGGGTTTTATTTTCCCTCAGAGTTGGTGAAATGTGCTCTTGGACTGGTGGCATCAAAGGCCACTCTGACGTGTAGCAAGACGGGCAAGAAGGAGAGCTGCTCTCTTACCTGCGCCTCTAAGGCTCACTATCTGGCAGGTATGTCACTCACAGTGAGCCTGCGATCACAAAACACCCTGGGAAGTCATTTTTAATTTAAAATGTTGAATTTTTTTTTGTGTGTGACCTTTTGCAGAGTCTGACAGCAGCTACTCAGTCAGTTGTGGTATCCCCATCCTCAGAGGGAAGTCCCCTGCCAGGCTGAACTCCAGCAACAGTCAGAGCTGCATAGGTTCGCTGCCCTCCAGATTCCTTTTTAATGAAACACTTTTCAACAATCCGTCAATCACAGACGGTCTGCCTTTTGCTGTGGCAGCAGTGTGATGTTGCCGTGTGCTCCTACCCACTGTGCTGTGTTTGTCTGTAGAGACTTTGGCCCCTCCAGTGAAGCACACGGCTTCTTTCAAGATTAAAAACGCAAAATGTCACCTGCACCCGAAGCTGACCGGCAGGACGGAGGACAGAGGACGGACACTTGGACCAGGTCAGTCTAAATCTGTTTGCAGATGCTGCTATTCATAGATAATATAGAGCGGAAATAATTAGTTGATTAATTGATATGCAATAGACAGAACATTGTTTGGTAATGGATTAACCATTTGAATTTATTTTTCAAGGAAAAATGCCAAAGATTCAGTTTGCTGTTGTTTTTTTGTCAAATAAAATTCCTATTTTTCTAATCATAACAAGGTCATTATTGGAGTCATAATATTCACTACTGAGCTCAACCGTCTTGTCTGTTCCTGTAAAATAATGTTTATTTAAAAATAATAATTAAAAAAACTTGGAGCAAGGCATATGTTCCTATGGCCTTCCATTATTGATTCACCTTTTTTAGACAAAACAATTAGACTATTAATCGGGAAAACAAACAGATAAATCAATAATGAAAACATTGTTAGATGCAGCCCTAATTTAACTACTAACGATCTGTCCGCTTACTTTCAAAGAAATTATATACATTAACTCTCAAACATTATGCAACGTTAATTATTAGTATTGTGTGACTGGGCTTTACGGATGCATTTCCTCTCAGACATTGTGATATATTGTTGTCCACAGGAGGGGGGCAGCCGTGCAGCAACTGCCTGGTGACATTTGTCAACCTTAAATGTGACTCCTCTAAGAAAGCTAAAGGGCGACGTGCTCGCAACCCCTCCAACAAAGAGGTAACACGCATTACTTTGGAGCTGGAAGCTGAGGTCAAACCTGGAGACACTACAGGTCAGTCCTCTCATGTAATACGATGTCTTTACAGCAGTTACTGGTGGTTTTAGTGGGCAGACAACTTTTTTATTTATCATTACTCAAAGCTTACAACCTAATGTACAGTCAGCAGTGGAATGTAACTAATGTACATTTACAGAAGTACTGTACTTAAGTACACATTTGAGGTCCTTTTTAGTGTACTTGAATATTTTCTTCTCCTGCCTCTTTATACTTTTATAAATATAATATACTTATACAATTCAAAGGGAATATTGTACTCTTTACTCAAGGACAGTTATTTAGTTGTTGATTTATTTAGTTACTAGTTACTTCACTAATTAAGATTTTAGCACACATAACGTGAAAATATACAATATATAAAGTAAATAATATACGAATGAAAGTAAATGAGTTGACTATTTTAATCATTAGTCTTTTTTTTTTTTTTTAAGAATTTTGATGTTTATACTGTGTGCATTTATCACTATTTTCCAAATTTTTACCATCAAGAAAATAATTAGCAGATTAATTAATCAAGTAACATTTTCAATTTCAAGTATTTTTACAGTGAGGTATGAGTACTTTTACTTAAAGGATCCGAATACTTCCCGTGTACAGTACATCGTAATGGCAAATTTTTGCAATGAAGTTGAAAAATATTTAATTTTGTCCACATACATTAGAATCTGCTGTGTGTTGTGACATGTTATTGAAATATGCCGTAAACAGGGAGTTGCAATCTCAGCTGCCTGAGACAGCGCATGGAGAAGCAGGTTAAGACGTATATTAAGGCTCTGAAGAAATCCATCAACCAGGAGCGCTTCCTGATCCGCGTTGCTGGATTGGAATATGAGGTGGCCCAGAAACTTCCACAGGCGTCTCCCATTCAGGAGAACTGTGGGCCGGGCTGGGAGAGGGACAATGGCCGATGTGGTAAGACCTGAGAGCTGGACCTGGAAGATTAACTATGTTTTTCTGTGATGTCCAAACGCATTGGATTTAAGAACCATTAGAACAATGGCAGACTCCGAATTTAACAGTATGTCAAGCCATTTAAGTGAAGATCGACCAAAGAGTGCAAATATAAGTATTTAAAATATCGGTAAGGTTCAAATCCAAAATATACACAATGCCAAAATATTATCCAGTTAACGGTGAGGATCATAGATATGTGGCATACGCTGCAGCTATGATCATTTCATTTAAACATTTCTGATCAGATCCAACAAAAAAACTGGACATTTTGAGCTTTGTGAGTGTGGATATTAGTCTGGGCTGTTGTATTGTGTTTCATTGGATTGTACTGGCGTGCCTAATAAAGTGGCCACTGTGTATATATTCAAGTTTATCAAGCACGGACCAAAAAACTGGAAAATCCAAAAATTCAAAGTTTTGCATTTCGGTTTGTTTTCTCTAAACTGATTTTAAAGTGGAGTGTGTCCTCTCTGATTGGAGCCGTTGTGGATCTTCTCTCAGTCAGGTGCTTGTCGGGGTCTTACTACCATGGGGAGCAGGAGCGCTGTGTCCAGTGTCCGCCCGGCACTTTTCAGGAGAAAGAGGGGCAGCTGGCCTGCGACCTCTGCCCCGGCAGTGACGGCCACGGGCCTGTCGGGGCACGAAACATCTCCTCCTGTGCAGGTAGCCTACTTTGTGTTATTGGTCCCGTATTGTAAAAAGCGATATTTCCATGTCTTTTTGGATTATAAAGCAGGTCTAGGTGCTATATGAATACTGTGAAAGTAACAAAACAGTCGATCCACAGAGAAATGCACACAACTGGTATTTACAAACTGTGCCTTTTTAAAACGAGCTGTCCGGATAGTGCTTAGTTGTGATGTTACAATTATACTATATATAGGTCGAAGGTTCTGCTACAGTACCGTTACAATTATGAACCTGAAAATAAGCATAATGTCCCTTTTTAAACAATGTTAAACATGTATTTCTGATCCTGCGAGGGCCTGATTTCCTGAGTTTAGTTGATATTTAGTTTAAATTTATTAGAAAAAAAGGAAGTGATAAAAATCCAAAGTATATAACAACATACACAGCATAGATGAGAGGAAAGAAAACCTCATAGGGCTCATAGTAAAACCTCCCCTTTAAGAGTTTCAATGTATCCTAATGCTATGGATGTTTGTTACCTTAACATAATGTGATAAAAAGAAAGAAAGAAGTTAGTATTAATTATAATTTAAAAAAAATTAACACGCATACTGAGTACATTAAGTATGGCCAAGGTGTTTTCTTTTCTTTTTCTATATTAAACTTAAATACTGACATGTACAGGTTTTGAAAGAGAGGGGACCGGTGTTCCAGAGTGAAGGTCATCTGTATTTTATGTCATATTGTTCGAGAGTTGTGTGATAATGGGGAAGATGAATATGCTTTGCTTGCCTAGTCGGACATCAGAATTCATTATAAATGGGTTAAGCAACCTTCTCTCCATGTTCTACAAATCAAATCCAGGCCAGTGTCCAACGGGGTCGTTCTCCAACGATGGGTTCAAACCCTGTCAGGCGTGCCCGCAGGGCTCCTACCAACCAGATTTGGGACGGACCCTGTGCTTCCCCTGCGGGGGAGGTCTGGGCACCAAGAGGGAAGGTGCCAGCTCCTTCCATGATTGTGAAGTCAAAGGTCAGCTTTTTATACAGCCAAAGAAGGAAAACCTAATTCTGCAAAACCTTCTCCTCTTAATGTGCATTTTCCTTCCTACCTTGCAGTTCAGTGTTCTCCAGGTCATTACTACAACACCACGGTGCACCGGTGTATCCGCTGCCCTGTGGGGACGTACCAGACGGAGTTTAGACAGAACTACTGTATTTCCTGCCCTGGCAACACCACCACTGACTTTGATGGTGCCACAAGTGTCTCGCAGTGCAAGAGTGAGTACGAAAATGACTGTTTTGTGTTGTCAGATTATTTAAACAACGCAATGGAGACACATTTGTTTTGTTTGTGTACGTCTAGACAGGCAATGTGGCGGCGAGATGGGCGAATTCATGGGTTACATCGAGTCACCCAACTATCCCGGTAATTACCCTGCCAATGTGGAGTGTATTTGGAATATCAATCCGCCCAGCAAGCGCAAGATCCTAATTGTGGTACCGGAGATTTTCCTGCCTTCTGAGGATGAGTGCGGAGATGTGCTGGTTATGAGGAAGAACTGTGAGTGTCTCTTTTTCCAGTTGTTTCTGTAAAGTGTGGCCTTTATACTCTTAATATAATCGCGCCGTACAAATCTGATTACTCACCATCGTCCGTCCTGTGCCCCTGCAAGGGTCGGCTACATCCATCACCACCTACGAGACGTGTCAGACGTACGAGCGGCCCATCGCCTTCACAGCTCGCTCCAGACGTCTCTGGATTAACTTCAAGTCCAATGAGGCCAACAGCGCCAGAGGCTTTCAGATCCCCTACGTTACGTATGATGGTATGTAGCATCCTCATTTAACACACTAGCTATATATCTGTCTCTCAGATGTTTGAAGTTGCGCTAATTTTAACTCCTTTTTATATAGTGTTGGGTAGTTTAATCTACAACGATGCATCATTTTCTATAAGATCATACGTTTGTAGCGTCGCTGTCCTGCGAGAACCACGTATCTCGAAAAAGTCAACTTTTCACGAAAAACTGTTCTCTTTTCATCTTTGTGACGATGGATTTTCCAGCTAATCCAAGAGTTCATTTATCTTAAGAATGAGAGTTTTCTCAAACCATAAAGAAACACATAATCCTCAAAATGACGGGATACGCTTTCTTTCAGCCCTCTTTCTTTGGAACTACTTCTTTCTACCAAAGAAATAGTCCCTATGAAAACGGTGTCTTCTCCGGTTCACCTAGAGTAACAAGGACACTGTTTGGAAACATTTTATTTCTCTGTACTGTGAGCACAACAGTCAAAACTGATATCACCTGCATTGTATTGTGACAGAGGTATAACTCTGTGTTGGATATCTCCCGTAGGTGATAAGTCAAAGGGAGTATCTCAGCATTTCGCTTGTTTGGGAAATGCAGGGCTTGTTTTCATCGTTTCATGACGTGACTAGTTGTAAATGTGTGTTTGTTTTTATGTATTCAGAGGACTACGAGCAGCTCGTAGAGGACATAGTGCGAGATGGAAGACTCTATGCCTCAGAAAACCATCAAGAAATCCTCAAGGTTAGCAGATTTACTTCTTCTTACTGTGTTTGTTTCTTGTTGATACATAAGACCACCTGGGAGAGGCGACTCACTTAATCAATACCTTAATCAACCTTTTTAAAAGTGTTGTCGGACAAGCAAAGCTGTTGCTAACAAAACATTAGTCCTGGCATGAGTCAGACGTTACGCTAATGATTTAAGGTTTGCCGTCTTAAAGTAGATGTGTAATTTGTTTTCCTCCGTGGTGAAATAGCTTCAAATGTAATTCCAACGCAAATTCAGGATGAGAATTTGCGTTTAAGTGTCGCGTTTACACCAGTCTGTTCTTCCCCGCAGGATAAAAAACTGATTAAGACTCTTTTTGATGTGCTGGCTCACCCAAACAACTACTTTAAGTACACCACTCGGGAGTCCAACGAGATGCTTCCTCGCTCCTTCATACGCCTCATAAGCAGCAAAGTGTCGGCCTTTCTGCGACCATACAAGTAAAGCTCGCACAGCTGCCCGAAGCACCGGATCGTGACCCCCTCCCCCGACATCCCCCTCCACTTTACAGGCCACATCCCTCACTGGACTTAAACAACAACAACAAAAACACAATAGTATGTTTACCCTCTCTTATTTTTCATAGGCTTTGACAATAAACCTTATGCTGACCTGAGAAATACTGAAAATGTGTGTTTTTAGGTTTGTTTGTTTCCATTCAGCGGGGATGTAGAGTATGTGAGCGGGTTTGGTTTCTGTTGTGCAATGAAACCACAAATTAAAAAAAAAAACAAACAATAGAAACGCCCATTTCAGAAAGTAGAGTGACGTTTTGCGTGCGCGGTTTGAGCTTGATAGAGCTTGTTATTGTATTTGCTTAAATGAGCGGTCTGAGTTGCTACCATTAAGTATGACTAAGTGTTGTGTAACCCTAGTTCCATCTTCAGTGTCTGTGTGCTGTCCTCGAGGAGGAGTGGTTGTTAAATTCATGTCGCAGCTGCATTCCAGGTCATTTAAAGCCTTACTATATTTGAGCTCTTAGAGCAGTTTCCAAGGGTTTTACTGTTAAAACAGTTATCTATGTTTTGTTCCGTCTGTCTGGACCGTACCGGCGTTTTCCAACCTTCAGATTATTTCTGTTGTTTTTTTAGCCAACCTAAAGCAAATTAAAATAGGTGGTTTATCATTCCTGGAACATAGTGGACATTTGGGAGATGAATAACAAACTAATAATTGTGAGAGCCACAGAAATGAGATAATGTGATGTCTAGTGGAACATGTCTCTGAGAGAAAGAGAGAGAGAGAAATGTCTTTGAGGGACATTATGTTTGCTGCTTCTTTTTAAAAGGTCACTTTAATTCTTCAATCTCATATTGTCTCGTCTTTCTGATGTACTCTACACACTAATAGTCTCTACGTTTAAAAGTAAAGTAAGCTCCTCGTCTGAAATACTTAGTTCTTACACAGTAAGTTGATAATGTCACATTGCCTTTCTGTGGACTACCAGTTGTTTTTATTTCAATCTTGTAAATAATGAAAATAAATTTGACATGGGTTGAATTCTTTAATCCTACATTTTTTACGCAGGACCCCCAAAAATCACTTTCTGCCCCCCCCTGTCTCAAATCCAAAGACACCCAGTCCCCCCTTCAAACACATTGTTCTGTCCCAATGAAGACAGCTCTTCCAAAGACCGCCCAAAAAGGACGGGTCACTTTGTTTTGTGCACTAAATTTAGAGCCAGTCATCCTACCTTTTAGTACAAAGTGCAATGAATGAAACACCTTTTTAAATTTTGGTTACACCCTATTGTGACCCACAACAAAGCTTGTGAAATGTGTTTGAGGCTGCATTCTTGTTGACTCATTGTATTAAATATTTATCAGTCACTATGGGCAGAGGATGTTTAGGTTTCGACAGGTTACCGCTCTCCTATTCAGAGAAATACAATAAAATAAAATAAAAAAAAAAAATGTACAAGTATTTGGTGTGTAGAAAATATTCTTTGCGATTTTTCAAAATAGCGACCAAAACAGGGTAAAATGATTTAAGTTGATAACACTTGGGAAATACGCTTATTAGTTGCCTTGCAGAGAATTAAAATGAGATGCCACGCTCGTCTGAACAGTAAATATGAAGTTACAGCCATGAGACGGCTCAGTGCAAAGACTGGAAACAGCTAGCCTGCCTTACCTTCTGTCCAAAGGCAACACAATCCACCTACCACCACCTCTAAAGCTCCACAATTAACAGTAAAAATGTCCCGTTTTGTGTTGCACCATTTTTTTTTTTTTGCCTGGGGTTTGGTGACTTACTGGAGTGTCTGCTTGTTGCTTCACAACCTCAGGGACTCCAGGAAGGACGCTCCTTAAGAAAGTGCAAAGTCCTTCCCAAAATTTAGGGACTATTCCTTTTTTACAAGTCATTACACTGCAGTGAAATTGGTACAAATGACTGCATGGTCACAATGATAATCTAAAAACGCGTTAACCTGTACATTCAGCCCTCTGAAGAAATTTAATTGAGTCGACGCTTGCTCTCTCGACATCCAAGACGTACGTTTTGTCCCCACTCATGTAAATAAAGTGAGATAGTACAAGTCATATCCTCTACCAAACTTTAGGATGACAAAAGGGATTTTGACCACATTGTCAAACTCGGGGGCGATGCTGGGCCAAGCCATGAGCTCATCAGTTTCTCCATGTGTAGATGCATCCCAGCGTGCTCGCTCTGCCCTCGTTCCCCCTCCACCAGAATCAGCATCTTTCCTGCAACCTGATTTCTTTTTTTTGTTTTGTTATTGTTGCCTTTTAACGAGAGTTTGCTATGATGTATCATAGAGTTGATAATGATATTTGCACTTGAATTGTTATTGCTCATGTAAAGAAATGTCTGGATTTTGTATTGTCTTTTTAAATGAATGGAATTGGTGTTCTTATTTTCTTGTAGCTTGTTTGTTCATGAAATGCTCACTCACCGTTTAGTCTATAGAGATGATACACATAACATTATCAACTGTTAAAAAATAAAAAAAAATAAAAGAAATGTCTACAGGAGGTGAATGAAACAAGTTTGTACTTGTTACTGACCAAAACACTTATTGAAATAAACATACTGTACTTCAGCTTCATTTCAAACATTTTAATGTCTGTATAATGAGTTTCTACAAGTAAGAAAATATATCATTGGTGCATTATTAAAAAAGGTGGCTTTTAGAAGAATTGCTTTTAGAAGACATTAAGCTCTGATCCTTTTTTCCGTCCTCCAGCGACTGTTGTAACCAGGTTGGATTGAATACTGTAGTTCACATTTCCTAGCTCCTCCGGTTGGTGCGTCGTACTGAAATAAGCAGGTGGTGATAATCATTTTAAACTTTGGTCAAATTTATAACAAGTAACGCATACGCCTCAAAAGAATTGATTACTTACGTGTACATTTGGGGAGGCGAGGGGACCATCGGCCATCATGACCGCAGGTGACCGTGCTCGGGCCGGTCTTTACGTATCCCCATTTACACTCGATGGATATAGTGTCCCTTTCGTGATACAGCGCCATCCGAGCCCTCATCCAGTAGCCGTTTGGCACATTTGGAGATGGACATGTTATTTCTGTGAGGAAATAAGAAATCAATATTTGTATTCTAGTCATGTTAACAAAAGATGTATAAAAGATTTTTTAAAAGTGCTGCATCACTAACGGCATCAAGAACCTTTGCATTCAGGAGGAGAGTCACTCCATGTCCCATCCTCGGTGCACCAAATGCGCTTTTTTCCAATAAGAGTTCCCACACGACAATGATAGCTGATCACAGTCTTGTACGTGTAAATTGGCTCCCAAGGGCCTTTCATCTGGGCATTTGTTACCCGTTGAGGCTCCTCACACACCACAGCTGGAAGAGATTAAATAGCGTTGGCACAGCTAAAGGAGGAAGGAAAATTAAAGGCCACATAACAAATAATGCTCGTTCACGGCACCTTCACAGGCAGGAACACGTCCGTCCCAGCCTTTGCTCATGCAGTTTCTAGTCGCTCGTCCTACAAGACTATGCCTGAAAAAGAGAATGAATCAAGAGTTTTTCAAGATGGAGGATGCAAAGTCTTAAGTGTAAAGAATAACAGTATGTAAGAAAGCAGCACAGTGTAAGGATTCTCCTCACCCCTCATCACATACGGCCGTAGCAGTGTCTCCAAACTCCACTCCAGTATATGAAAATTGGCCATTTATAATCTCTCCTGCAGAGCCACACAACCTTCCTTTTGATATTTAAAAAAAAGATAAATACAAGTCATTATGACCTTGTAAAATATTATCCGTTACATTTATAAGCAGTGCATCCGTCAGCAGGACTGTAAAAGAAAAAGTCCTCATACCTCAAAAACACCATGCTGGGGCCAGATACTTAACTGTGTACGCACGCAGACGCATTCTTTGTTAGATTTATAAAACCGCATTCACTCCTGATTCTGTTGTATAAATCTCAATCATTGTGGAGCTGGGCGCACGTGCAAGAGCCTGATTTCCACTCCCAGAGGTAGCCATAGAGATGTAGAAACAGCTTGCATAGCGATAGTTGTGCCGCTTCACCGCTCAATAGACCCGTTAATGAGAAACTACAAAGTAAGAGTTTGATTTCACAGATTGCGTCGCATCTGCGAGGTTCGCCAACAGCACCAGAACAGCTGTCATTACGCACGGCTGTTACTATTTATAATGAAATTCAGATGACAAAGTCATTTAGAAAAAAGAATTATCATAAAAAAGGTAATTAAAAAAAGAAAGAAATCATAAAAATGTCAGTATATTGTATGTCAGTAAAATTTATTCTAAAATGTCAAGTCACAAAAGATAACGTTCAGATTAAGTCATAAAAAGCCATATTAAAAAAAATATATAAAAATGTCAAATTAAAAATAGAAAAGTCAGTATAGTATGTCACAAAAAGGTCATAACTAAATGAAACATACAAAACATCCTTTAATGAGCAATAACTTTCAGCCACATTGCTAGCTGAATAATATAATATATTATATACTAAAATGTTGTTCTTTGGAAATCAATATTTAAAAAAAAAAAAAGTTTCTATATTTCATATAGAATTAAAAGAATTTAGAGCTTCAGTAATGCATTAATAAAGCTTAAAACAAAGACTGAATGATTATAAAATGTCTTACGTTCACATCTGAGCAGCAGTGGCGTCCACGTTCCCTCGATACACATGCGATATCTGCTGCCGCCTGCTTGAGTGTATCCGACGTCACACACGTAATGGACTCTTTCACCGGCACTGAAAGAGGTCATTGTGATGTACTCGTCAGCGAGGTTGGCGTTGTCAATGGTTACCGGCACACCGCAACCCCCTGCTGAACAGAGGAAACAAACATCCTCCTTTTAATAAACTAGCATGACATTTCGACGTACTGCCAAAACAAACAAAAACTAAATAAAACGCACGACTCGCTACTAACTCACTTTCTTTTTCGGGTGACTGAGTTGTATGAGGTGAAGGCAGGCACCGAGGGGGCTGATGCTGCCACAGGCCCCCAGGACCGCACGTGATGCGCTGAGCTCCATCCAGCTGGAAGCCCTGACTGCAGGTGAAGGTCAAAGAGTCACCCACCCGGTACACAGAAGCATCTCCGGCACTGCTCACAGAGTTGGCCACTGCAGGGGTGGAGCAGGTGGCCTCTCCCTCTGAAGAGATTAAAATGAGCTCTCTGTTAACAGGTGATTCCCCCTCCCCCCTCTAAAATTCCTCCATCCGATGCATATAAAATCCAACAACATGAATCTACAACTTTAAATTTCAACACCCAACTATCTGACACAATATTATTGCATAATGGAAAATATGGTTTTAAGGGATTAAGCAAAACACCTTTATTGTGCGTCACATTCAGACAGTAATCACTCATTCTTGACACAACAGCACCCACTTTAGATAGTCCCTTAAAAAAGGTGCAGCAGCCAGTGAGTGTAAAGCATATGAATGACTTTCAGATAATGAGCCTGTGTGGCTGCTCTGATGTGCTGTTCACCTTCACAGGACGGGAGTTCACCAGTCCAGCCAGACTTCTTGCATATCATGTAGTTGAGTCCTTTCAGAGTGTATCTGTCGACACGAACACAAAGTCAGAGGCTTATTCTGACCGACTTTTAAAAAGGATTTCATGCAGACGTAAACTTACCCCTCATTGCATACAGCATAAACTTTGTCCCCGATGGAGGAACTCCCTTCATACTCAAACTCCCCATTAGGCAGATCACCGGCATTGCCACATGATTTCTCTGTCGGAAATTAAATAAAAGAGGAGTTAATGTCCTATCAGAAATCAAGGGTGGAATAGGATTTGCCAGATGGAAAAAAAAAAAAAAAAAAGCGAAAACAAGACTCCTCATCTTGCAAAGCCTACTTGCCAACCATCAGTGAGTTTTGCCTGAAGATCTGTTGAGTTTTAATGGATATGGAAACATTTTTTGAAAGGCACAGTGATGTAGAAGCTCCAGGTTGACAACCCAGTGACTGCAAACATCTTGTCTAAATACTCCTGAGTTTAACACTGAACCATTTTAGCTCATCTCTTTCCTGCTGAGATTAAAATATGTCATGCAGCAGTTTGTGTTTAGGTGCAGAGGTAAACTTAACGTCTGTATTTTCAAATACGTTGCTCTTGTGAAGCAGTCACGTAGTTAAAATTAGAACAGGCGTCAAGTCAGGTAATCATCAACTGGACATGCACATCAACCAAAGAGTTACAGCAGACCATTAGATCCACTTTACCAAACATATATGAAAACATAAAATATCAAAACGCTAATCTTTTTTTCCTATCGTTTTAAATATATAAAAAAAAAAAAAAAAAGGCAGTCTACCTCCTCAATGAATAATAATAATAATAATAATAATAATAATACATCTCTCATTGATAAGAGACATTGTTTTCTTTTAGATCTATCATGAACAGCAAGTCCAGAAAAAAAAGCTTTGGATTTATGACATTGAGAAATACAGCTAATCCCGTTTGGCATAAATCAGATACAATCCAACAGAAAAACAAAAACGCCAGAAAGTTATTTAAAGACTAGGAGTATAAAAAGGTAAATGATACACAGCATTTGGGATTTGCCTTTCACGTATTCATGTTATCTAATTGTTTAGGTTTAAAAAAAGGACAGGTCTCTTGGGTATGTATGGGAGGAATAATTACAACTCAACCATTTTAATGCATGTACACAGTAAAAAAAAAAACACTTTTTTTGTTTTACTTTGCAGTGTTGATAGGTTGTTCTCTTTCAAGTTTTAAAGGGCTACAAAATAATCCATTGGGTTCATGAGTATTGATATAAAAAAAACAAAAAACAGACTTGACAAATGTGAACCCATTCTCGAATTGGGTAAAATCTAAATAAAAAGCTGTATAATTAACTAAATTTCGTCTCGGTTTTCTGAAAGCCTCTCAAAAAATAATAATAATGTTTTACTGGTTCTATAATTTTAGTTACCAAAATAAATGTGTTGGAACAACATGTATATTCACCCCATGGCCGCTAGGGGGCTTCACACCGATTCAGATCTGCCCTTTAAAAAAAAAAAAATCACATGATAACTCTAAAAATATCTCACTAAAATCAATCTACAAAAAAGGAAACACAACAGTCAACCTTAACTTTAACCTTTGAATGGATAGCGAAGTATGCCAAGTTCTTACTTTCGCATGTTAGAGTCAGTGCGGTCCATTTCCCACCATTACACCACACAGCTCGGCTCCCTCTGGATGGAGTGAAGTCCTCGGCGCAGTCATAATAAACTTTCTCCCCGCTGATGAACTTCTGTATGGTTGTGTATTTCTTCACTAGTCTGGTGTCCGGGTACTTCGGTGGTGCCGAACATTTCTTTGGTACTTGAGCTATTTTTTTTTTTTTTTTTTTTTTGGAGGAAGATCAACAGGTTAAAAATAAACAACAAGCAACGATCACAATCTTCGAAATGTGCATTTTTCTTTCATTTACCTGAAACAAGTAAAGCAAACGGTACAATCAGAATAGTCAACCCGACATTCTTCATGTTTGTCGACCGTGTGGTTCCGTGAAAACAAATCCCTGTAAAGCAGATTACAGCTGAAATAGAAACAGCCGGATCCGATCAAGCAATTTATAGGTGGTGGCGCAGCCGGAGCGACAGGCTGGTTGGAATGACACGCCAAGGAAATCCAGGACAGGGACAGACATAAGGCAGGACATATTATACTACGGCTTTTAAAAAATATATACTGTTGGACTTACTATACTATAACTTTTTTTTCATATTTCTCGACATACTATAACTTTTTTCAGGATTTTTGAAATCATATTTTTCAACATACTTTACCATGATCTATTTATTTATTTATGAAATATTTTTGGACATAGTATGACTTAAAAAAAATGTTTTAAACAGTTTTTTTTTTTTATCGACACACTATACTATGACTTTTTCATGTTTTTCGTCATACAACTTTTTTTCGACATACTATACTATGACTTTTTTTATGATGTTTTTCATGATATTTTTTATTACATGCTATGACATTTTTCCTAATAATTTTTGTAACATAATATACGATGAAATTTTTATGACTTTTTATGGCATACTATACTATGACCTTTTCATGATATTTTTTTATGACATTCTATAGTTTGTGTTTTTTCCATCTTTTTTTTGTATTCACAGCTTCACAGGTGCAGCAGATTCCCGCAGCAGCAGTGACACCTAACCTGACTCACCTGACTCACAGCCTCTACCAGCACCATTACACAATGAGGGGCACGCAATAAATTACAGAAATATATTTACATTTTAAAAGCTTACTTGCCATATACAAAATAGAAATCAATATTGACTAATACAGTTGAAATGATATGCATAATTATCTGGAGAAAAAAAACAAACAAGTCAATTTAACATACTATACTTTGACTATACAATATTTTCCTACTGGATACTATATTATGACTTTTTATATGACATTTTTCTTATGACATACTATACTACAGTATGTCTTCTTAATGACTTTTTATGACAAACTATACTACGACATGTTTTAAGACATACTATGATGTTAAGACATTTTTTATAGCATGCTATGTTTTTTTTCTTTCTTGTTTTTCTTTTTGCAGTTAGATGTCTTACATATACAGTCTTTTTTACTGGGAACACAATAAAAAGAGTATAGTTAAAGGGTTTTAATCACAAATGTTTCAAGTTCAATGTTGATTATTATTTATTTATTTTATACTGTTTTACTTTTAAAACAATTAAAAATGACTAACGCATAAGTGTACATCCCTTTCCCAATGTTTGGGCTATTCTTTGTTTAATATCTGTAATCAGTGTGGAATTAATCAGAGCTTTTTATCCAAATCCGCTCATTCAATGATAATTTCTGCCGTCAAAACAAGAAATACAACTGATTATTTGACCCTGTCCTCCTCCATTTCCCTGATGACCCACACTGCAACACACACACACACACACACACACACACACACACACACAAAACAGAAACCAATGTTAAAACTGCATTAAAATTAACTTTATTAAATGAAACATGTACACCACAGTGTGCAATAACCTTAAAGACATCCAAATATAATGCCAATCCTTTAGTTCAGTTTCAAAGTTTGATTACTATCGTCACAGCCTTGTAGTCCTTTAAATAATGGCACTTTTTTCCAAATATTGAGTTATTGCGGATATCAACATCAAAGTCATGTGAATAGATGTTATCCATATGGTTACTAAAAAGTTAGTAATTAACATACAGTACCTTTCGTGTATTATTCGTAGTACATAACTCATTTGCGTATAGCTATGACGAAATTAAAATGCATTAAAACTCCTGAGCACTTTATTTTTTAAATATTTGTATCAACTGTATGGAGTTCAAATGTCATCAGCTTTACATTATCATAGTCCACAGCTAAATATATATATATATATATATATAAAAGTTGTTAATTTCAGTAGAAGGCAAAACATACAGGTAGGCATCTTTGAAGAGTAGAGCGGAATAATTGTCACAGAGGACAAAAGCACAGTAGCTGCCGCATTTTTTTTATTATTATTTTTATTTTTATTTTATTTATTTATTTATTTTTAATAGGGCCAGACGAAACATCTCATTACCTTTTACAGCTCGTGTCTGCCCACTGCAAGCTTAATATGCTTTAAAATTACACTATATATAAAATGATTACTACATCATGTCAGAACCCGCACTCCAGGAAGGATGCACATGACCTAGGAGTGTTTAAAAATCTAACTTAAAGAAAGAATCTGAGGAAAAACTAAGGTTGTATATGGCTTCCTTCAAGAGAAGCACTCTTACACTAAAACAAAAAAGGTAGCATCTTCCATCGAGGTATACAATTCACAATCATCATGTTCTACATCTAATACAGCATAATGTGACTGTAGACTACACTATGTGGAGTATGCTAGGGGCTAGGACGGGTCTTTAAGAGTCTCTACTTACTACAGATCTCTACATTATTATATATCTGAGCTGGATCTCAGCCTCGATATAAAGGCTTTTGTGCAAAGGCATTGAGTTCATGTATGCATGTTAACACTTACTGACACGCACATAAACTATCCAACAAAAACTGAAGAGATAACACACGTAGGGCTACACTGATATAGTGTAATACATTGTTAAGGAATGTAATGGCTGAAGCTGGTGGAGATTTTACTGCTGATCCTCAGAACCGGTGATACATCCATGTGGAGAAAAGCCTGGGATAAAAGGCAAAACAAAATGTGTGAGATATTCGAGGTGGAGAGTGCAGATGTTCCACATGAAGGTGAAGAGGAAACAGGCTAAAAATACCTGTCTCTGCGCTTCTTTAACTCCGAACACAGTCGTCTGTGTCCGCTGCACTAAAACCATTTACAGAGTCCTGCAGGATGCAAAGGGAAGGGAAGACGGCGTTAATAAAAACACCTTGCCAAAAGAGGAATGAGGTATTTGTTTTGACTGGCACTGGCTGGACTTGAGCAAATACTAAAATCTGAGCTCATCGGCCAGACTGAAACACTCCCTCTCTGTCCTTTTACAGTTTTTGAAGTACAGAAAATGTATTTAAAAGTTAACTTTTTGAGCAATAACACAGGCACAAAGCACATCCAAAATACTGGCGAAGTGAACTTGTTTGTTTGTTTCTATAAGCTGTAAAACATGAAACTTCATCTCTGGGAGCACCGAACAGCAGAAAACAGTTATCGTGTCAAAGATACAGCTGAATACAATACAATCAATTACTATTACAGTTAATAAAAAAGTGTAACAAAGAAACATAAAGCTTTATACTTTACAAACATTTTTAAATCTTTAAAACGCCCATCATATACAGTAATACTCACTACGCTTTGTAGTAACTCTGCCCCCTCGGATGCCTCAGAGAACTGCATGCTGGGTAATGTGGGGGCCTGGGACATGCGGGCCTGTGGCGGGTTGCCCACGCTGTAAAGACGAGGTCGTTTAATCTGGTCCTGGCTGGACAACGGAGTGAAGCTGTTTCGTCGAAGGAAAGCTGGCGGCACAGCATCTGCTCTGACTTTATTCTGGTCAGCGAAGAACAGACAGACAGAGGTGGGCTGATTAACGAGCGCGCTTTAAATTATTTTATTATACTAATGAAATTGTTCGTACTGCAGGTCTGATGTCACCGTGTCCAGAGTAAGTGGCTGAAAGAGAAAACACCACTGAGACAGCCATAAATATAAAAGGCCATGTTGGTCCCAGCAGACAGGATATTTCTCACCCCAGTTAGCACGAGGTTTCTCAGTGAATGTGTTTATGTGTTAACACCCACTCTGTCTAGGACTCTCGGTTGCAACTCTCATCAGCACAAACGCTACAACCAGGGAGCAGATATGGAGCTGGCTGATTAGGAAATAAAAGACAAAAAGACATTGAATGAGTTATTGGGATTCCCTGAATAAAAACACAGATTCATTTTCATTCATTCAAGTAGAAGTTCTCTGTTGGGGAGTGATGTTTGAAAAGTCCAGAGGGAAGATGTATAAATGATGTGTATGCACAGAAAAACATGCATACGGCACAATATGCCCAACTCCCAGGCATAAACTGGCATTTGTAAAAGAAAATCTTGTGGTTAAAATGTGCATACGTAACATATCCTCTCAATGAGGCTTTTACATTTTAGTACATTTTAAATAAAATGCTTAATTCAATGTTAATGAATGATTTTTAGAAGGAGCTGAGGGCGATATGATCGGGTGGATCCGGATTATAATAATAAAACATTAATTTAGGTTGTTAGCCAGTTTTACTGATGTGTCATTTTTGGTCGTCTAAACAGCAAACTGGGAAATACCAATGCAAAAGCACATTAAACTTAATTTTGAAAATATTCAAATGTTCCGCTTCATTCTATTTCCTTGTTTTTATGTTCTTATAGTTTCATCCTTTGCGGTGAGGGCGGCGCTCCCGTAGCTTTGGGGTTTAGACACTGACCATAAATCACAACATTCCCGTTTCGAGTCCAGCGAGGACTTTCGTCGCATCTATCCTTTATTTCCTGTCATCTTTCTACTGTCTATACATTTTTTTTTTTTTAAAACATAAAAATGGCCCAAAAAGCCAGTTTCATCCTTCATTGTGCTGAAGCTGCAGCTCAGTCCGTAAAGTACCTGGTACAGTACCTGGAGCGAGGCACCGGACCCCCACACTGCTCCCCGGGCGATACAAAAACATAAATGTAAGAAAATCTGCCTACCAGCAACAAAAAAAAAAAAAAGAAGAGATTTCTAAAACTAAACAAAGTGTAAACACGTCCTTTTTATATCTGACGAGTATGCACATTTCTCTCGCATGCACATATCTGGCTCCTGAAAGCTGAATAAGAAATATAGCCTCGGTCGGAGCAGTTTTCCCACTCACCTTAACTTTGCTTTTAGATTTTATGTTTGCTTGTTTGTTAACCTTTGCTTATTATATTACATTTGTTATTATTTTGTATGTTGTATTTTGCATATTGGGGTGAGATTCCTCGAATTAAACCCAGAGATTTAAAAAAATAATACCGTCACAACTTGCTTCTGTCTCAAAAGGACCGTAAGGGAGTAACTGATCCTGCAGGAAGCAGACAAATGCACTACACAACTCTGAGTCGACATCAACAACTTTGGAGAAATCTAACCACATGTTTACGACAGACTTTAAATTTGAAGGTTGCAAGCTTACTAATGGTCTGTCCCTGTGAGTGTTGACAGCCTCCACCTTCAGGTCAAACATGTCCACTTTACAACCTAGACGAGGGAGACCGGAGAAAAATGTCACAACTCAACAAAAGGAAGAAGGTAAGTTGACCTAAGAACAGTGGAGTGACTTACCATAAGCCACAGGGGTGAGTTTTAAGACCGCGTGCAGGGGACACTTCAAGTAGGGAAGATCATCTGTGCCAACAACAAAAACAAAAAAAACATGAGCACTTTTGTGTTATTTTTTATATGAAGTCATGTTTAGGTTTGCCACTCATGTTTGTGACATTACATGGAGCTGCATGTCCCATAAGAGGGTGCAGTGGGTGTAAATGCCAGAGCTGCAACCAAAGTTTGGTTTCTGCAGCAATCACTCTGTGGTCGAGACTTTAAACAGATGCTGCAGCCGTGACCACTTCCTCTGCTGACGAAACCCCCCCGTCTGCCCATTTAGGGATTTCATTTTGAGCAGCATTTTCCATTGTAACCACCCAGTTATTATTCAGGATAGGTTTTTTTTTTTCCCATTTTGTGCCCATTTCCACACATTTATATATACGCCTTATTTAATGCACAATTATTTCATATGCACAATGAGACACATTATCAGAACGTCCCTTCAACAGAATTTGGTTTTCCTTTATTGAATATGTGAAGAATCTATCCTTTCCACCATCTTTTTATTTTGAGCTCTATGTTGTTGTTATTTTTTATTAAAAAAAATGTTATTTACATTTGCATATGGATACTGTTTGTTTTAATTATATTTGTTTTTGCCTTGATCCATGAAACTTTGCGGTGTACTCCCATACCTACATATTATTGATATGAAAAGGGTCCACTGCGATATGACCGGCTTGTTCCGTCATTAAAATATAGGAATGGACTTTATGTTACTCTCAACATGGGGAGTCTGCAATCGTCTGACTGTATTACATTGTCCTTTTCTTTTTCATTGCTGTTGTTTGTACAGTTAATGAAAAATGTATAAATATAGTGTCCAAAAATAATAAATCTGTCTAGACATGTGCAGTATGACATACTGTTGGTACTGCACGTTTGAGGTTGTGATTTATTGCCAGATTAATGTCATTGTCTTGCTTTAAAATTAATAATTTTCCACCCATTTAAGCACGAGTGGAGTCTGAATAAAAATGTTACATCTCTTCTTCCCCACAGCCGATCGTATGAAGCTGAAGTTGTGTAAAGTTCAAAGTTGGATTAATCTATAAACAAGACTATTTGCA
The DNA here is from genome assembly GCA_943590825.1 of Bovichtus diacanthus. NCBI lineage: Eukaryota > Metazoa > Chordata > Actinopteri > Perciformes > Bovichtidae > Bovichtus > Bovichtus diacanthus. Next base: position 3,339,466 of record CALSBV010012228.1, on the reverse strand, counting down.
GTAAACAGTTCTTTGGAGGCTAAAGCTTTGAGTCATATATTGCATTTGAAAGTTCCTGACTTTTGTGCCATCCTGTGGTGGCATCGGGAAAATAATCTGTGTCGGACGGCAATTCATTTTTTTCTAGAATGAATAAATGTTTCATGTCAAATTTGGCTGAAACATTTACAGACATGATTCAGATATTCATTGTAACCACCCACCGGTAAATCGCTACTGCAATTATAGATCTAATTGATGCTGCTCTGGTCTGCTGGAGTTTAGGGTGGAGTAACACGGTGAGAGACGCTGGATGACGCCTGTAAAATACCAAATTACAACCAACCCACCTAATTTGCACAAAAGCACCAAAGTTTGTGTGACTTTTTTTTGCAACAACCTGGTTCTTCTCTACTTGTGCATAAATGAATTAAGAGTCTTTGAGCAGTTGAGCCATGCATTTTTATTTTGTGTGCTGTTACAGAATACGAACACCTCCCTTCATTTAAGCGCAGCTCTCATTTTTATTATCGCAACTTCCCAGAGTACGCCAGATTTCAAGGTCACGGAAACGCCAAGAAAAGTGTTGCACGTGTTCTTCACACAGCAACAAACAGCACCTTTAAACTTGTTTTGTCCTCATGAAGTCCAACTCACCCATTACAGCTGCACTTTGCCAAGAATCTTTTACTGTACATCTGATAACTGGAGTGGAGTCTTTTATATTTACTTAGCTTTGTATCAAGAATGCAGATGATTTCCTGTCTCATTAAGGTTTTGACACGTTGGTCTCCAGGTGGTATTAAATATCTCTCCGGTGTGTCTTCAACAGCCTCCCCAGAAAAGTTGAGTTTAGCTGCAACTTGACACTGACTCAGGGTAACAATATGGCCCTGAATTACTTCACTAAGCTCTTTTGTTAAAGTTAAATTATCATACAAGTTTTAGATGAATTATAATTTTTTTTAAAACAGCTGTTAGCAGTGACTCAACTGTACACTGTAAATATGTTTTTATAATGCGAGGCTTTGTCTAGGCATGCATTATGATTCCGTTTGTGCATGTAACCTGCGCTCTTGTCCAGGAAGTAGGCGAGCAAGCATCGCATGACCGCCTGGTGACAGATGACCAGCACGTTGCCCTGTCGCTCCAGCTCCATGATGACTGGCTCCAGCCGCTGAACCAGATCCTGGTAGGACTGGAGCGAAAAGGTGCATAAAGTCAAATTAAGGTTCCCCCCCGTTTCAGTTTTTGTAGAAGATCATGTTCCAGGTTATTATTAAATACTAGGTTAAAAGCATAACAGACCCTACACTATCAGGTACAAGAGAGAGATGTCTTTCACCTCTCCTCCAGGGTAGCGGTAATGGTACTTGTCCTGGCCCCTCATGACAAACTCCTCTGGGTACGTTTCTTCAATCATTTCATAGGACATCTCTTCACACACCCCCTACAACACAAAGAGATAAAACACTGAAAACGCAGGTATGCTAAATATTCCATTTTTATACTGATATGTACGTGTCTGGAATAAATGTTAAGTTGTCTGTCTCTTCAGTTATACATCAGAGGACTTACAGCATCTATTTCATTCAGGATCTTCCACTGCTCGTAGGGAACTCCCAGCTCCTCTGCCGTCTGAATGGTGCGTCTCAGTTGGCTCGTCCAAACCTTCAGGTCTGACAGACGGTGCTCTTCCACAAAACCCTTCAGCTCTGCTGAGAACTGACAAGGAAAACATATAAAATTGTTGTTTATGCTGGAGAACTGAACACAAAACAGAAGTTACACAGGAGATGAACTCTAGTTATTCTTCCCATAACAGCCGTAAAATCTATTGATTTGTAGCAGCAGGATTTCATTTACTCCATCTGATTGGATTTATGCTAGAAAATTAATTTACAATGTATTACTTGAACTATAACCTGCAAAATCATTTCTACTTGTAAAAGCTTGTTAAGTTTTACATTATAGTTAAAGGACTAGTTGATTTTGACCTTTCGGCATATAGGCTTGTTTCCTTTTTTTGCCCAGAGTTGGATATCATATCTGTCCATTAAATATGAAGCTATAGCCTGTTAGCTTAGCTCAGTACAAAGACTGGAAAAAGGGGGAAACAGCTAGCTAATATCTATTTTGTTTTAGAACCAAGCTAGCAGTTTCCCACCGTTTCCCCCTGTTTCCAATCTTTATGCTAAACTCTAAAGCTGTAGCTTCATATATAAAAAGGACAGATATGAGAACGGTATCAAATAGGTGCATTTCAAACTCTTCATTTAAGACTTTTGGAGATGCTGCTATCTTTATGGAGTTTACAAATGTAAGAGAGAGATGTTTTTTTAGAGCACCTGTTTCCCTCTCTCTGACAGTTCAGAGTCTCCCCCGATGCGTCCTTCCACATTGTGATGGCTCTCTCCGTGCCGACAGAGGTAGATGGAGTGGGAGTGTACGTGGATGTTCATGAGGTAGTACACTATTTTACTTTGAATGTAGTCCTGCACCCTGTTGACCAAGAAACGACGGCCAACATTGATGACCTGGATGAAGGAGAGGTTCCTGTGGGACAGAAAGAGATGAAATGCATACTGGAACTGAAAACATGGAAAGGAAAAAATCTTTTGGGATTTCTTGTACTTTTGGTTTCATTGAATTTATCTCAGCGACAAAGTTCAAGAGGATAACTATAACTACGACTATTCCTCCCCTTTACAAACAACGATCCACAATTAAGTATGTGGGCCTATTCTTAGTTAGGTAACCTTATTTATTTTAACACGCATATAATAACTTGTTTACTTATTTATGAATAAGTACATTTAAACTAATATTATTATTTATACTATTCTTGCACTTAAACAGAATTTATTATTATTATCTAAACTGCCGTTATATATTGTAGTTTTTTTAAAATTATATATATTTTTTTATTCTGGAACAAGAGCAACTGTAGCGTGACCCAACCCCCCCCCAGAATAAATAAAGTATTTATGATGCGGTTTTGAATTTGCAAATACCATGTTAATTTACAAATGACTGACAGTCTGAGTCTCAGTGGTTTTCCTGGACCCACATGATCTACACTTATGACTAATTATTACTACTTTTGAATTGACCATGTATTGGGTTATATCCCAATAATTTACAAATGAGTTTGTTTCCACCTGCTGGACAGTTTCTGCAAGTACATGTGTACCAACACAATCCCAAAATAATCTACAAGAACAACACAAGGAAATGATTTAGGACAGTTAGCCCTAAATGACTTTTACTGTTGAGAAGTATTAATCGATGTCGGGCAAAAAGTAAAAACACGGGCAACTCGTAGTGCACTTAACTAAAAGAGTTCTTACTTGTCGTGTTCGTCTGGATCTAAAGGTTGGTATGTCACTTTATAACACTCTATTCTCTTCAGGAAATCCTCCATGACACTTTCTCTGTCCCTCTCAGGGTAATCTGGGCTGGACACCTTCACATCCTTTTGGAAACAGACATTTGTAGAGATGATTCATCGTGACATCTAACAACTCCAGGACAAAACTGTGCTTGGAACTTAAAAAAGCATAAAAGCATCATTTACCAGGATATTTGTAGCGATGACTTCTGGATCGTCACATATTGACTCGACAAAGAACACCTAACAAAAGATGCTCATCCTTAGAAATTCAGACTTTAAATACACTGCCCTTAAATGATTAAATAAATCGATGTTACTCTGACCTTGTAGGAGTTATCCTTTGCAACATTAAGGATGAGTTCCCTTCTTTCTCTGGTGGTGTTGGTGGCATCAAAAACCTGACAAACAAAACAATGTATTCAGACCAAAATCAAACTACAATAACTATTAACAGCGATGGCAGGTGGTGTTTAGTGTCCTCACAGCGATCTGGCCTCCCTCCTCATTCAGATAGGCCTTGACATCCTCCAGTGCCACCAGAGCACACTGCCTGCGGAAACATATTGAGGAAATTGATCAGGAAATGAAAGTAGCTTTAATTGAATCTTAAAAAGACATAATGTGCGCACTATTAGAATTGAATCGATTTAAATATTCATCCTGATCTGCTGGTTTTGGTTTGGTAAAATGAGTGGGAAATGTATTTAAGTGGCAGCCATGATAAAAGCTGGGCAAATTCTTTAAATGCTCATAAGGAAAGGTGCTTTAATGCTTCCCCTCTCATCTCCTTTAGCATAGGCTACACTGGACCATCCTTTACCAAAAGAAAAGGCATAATGCTGTCCCACAATTACTTGCAGCAGCAACATTTAAAGCGCCGCACCAGTCGCACATCAATAACATCCGCCGTGGCGGTTTATTTTGACACTATGGATACGTTGAAAACATCCTTCTGAGAAGGTCTGATTCTGTTTTGGACAGGAACCCTACGGCTACTTGAAGTGTACAGTATTGAGTTTGTCACTGTACTCATTTATTACGTGTTATAAATAAAGTTGCTAAATAAAATAAACAAACAAACATCCGTAGCCTAGTGCAAGTACAGTGGGATTCCCTCAGTCTTTTCCTAAGTATTTATGAAATCTCGTTTTTCCTCGACCTCATGACGTTTTCCATCGCGTTTTTTTTTTGTTTTTGTTTTACTATTTGACCACAGCCCTGGTCAGAAAGGTCACCTCCATCTTGGCCAACCCATCACACCAGAGTTAAAGGGTTCAGAGGCTCTTATAGTCCACCTTTTATTGTTCCTCTTTATCCGCTACTTACACTTTTTTTACTCATTGCACTTTGCTATAACTTGTTAATAGTGTCTTTTTTTTTTTTTTTTTTTTTTTTTTTTTTAATAAAAGGCAAAAGAAATACACAGAACGACAGTATGATGACATGACAATACAACCTCACGAAAGATCTAAAAAAGTATTTTAAAAAAAACAAAAAACTATTAGACAAATAGAAAAAAAATGAAAGATAAGAGACAAAACATAATTAATAGGATCCCTTTAGTATTCCAAATAAGTAGGTTGACAGTCTAATACACCCAAAAACTGAAAAACACACGACATGCAGAGCGTATTCCACATAGACCCACTCTTCACCAGAGCTTTGCAACCATTTGTTGCAATTATCTTTACCAAAAGAAAGTGGCTCCACAATGTATTGTACGGTATGTTTGTCGTTACTTGTTGCCGATAGTGTTTATTCAGAACACCAAAGGAGGTCAACGGAAGGAGAAACTGTTTTACTTACTTTCTAATTAGCATTGCTTCTTTATTGTCATGTCTGAAGAAGTCATAGGACTTGTATGACTGCACTGCTTCTCTCCTATACACTCCAAGGTTAAATACTGCAAGGGAACCAAGAGAGAGAGAGAGAGAGAGAGAGAGTCAGAGAAAAACATGCAAAGGCAGTGAAAAGAATTTGTGTGGCCAGGCGGTGACTTTCACCTGAACTGACTCAGCCAAACAAACCAGTTCTCCTACATTCCATCAAGGTGAAAACATCATGAGTACAACCACAAACAGAGCCTGTTGATAGTGGGTGGGGACATAAATACAAGCACATTTTAACACGCCGTTGCCTTAAGCACCAGATTTTCAGTCTCTGAATGCCATTAGTCTTCATAAAAAAGGAACAATGCATCATGGTGCCATCCTGATCTAAAGAGACAGTTCACCCCAAAATCTCCTCTAATCCTCTTACCTGTAGTGCTATGCATCGACCTAGGTTGTTTTGGTGCAAAATGCCGGGTGTTGGGTAGTAGAGATGTCTGCCTGCTCTTAAATATAATAGAACGAGATGGTACTCGGCTGGTGGTTGATTTTGAGGTGAACTGTCCCTTTAAGTTACCTGCAAATGCACATCTGCCCTGAATACACTGCAGTGTCTCCTCATAACAAACTTTCCTTTTACAGTCACTTTAATATTTTACAGGGCTGTCAGTTTTTTTTTTTTTTTTATTGGTTGCATTTCCTGTGGACAAATCAAATGTTACAACATGCAGAAAACTAAAACACATATTGCTTCTGTACTGACCCTTAGTTGGCACGCCAATCCAGTTGAGGTAGCGCGTCAGCTTCTTTGACATGTAGGTTTTCCCTCTAGCGGGCAACCCAATCATCACTATCACAGTTGGAGAATTGGTCATGTAGGAGGCCCAAGCTGCAACACACACACACACACACACACACACACACACACACACACACACACACACACACACACACACACACACACACACACACACACACACACACACACAGTTATTATTTAGTTATTAAGCATACAAGGATATATTGTGATCTACATTCCCTTCATAAACTGTTAAACTTTTACTTTAAACTTGCCCCTTAAAATGTCCCATTTGTAATAACATTTTGTTTTAAAAAGGGGGCAGATATGCATTCTGTATACTGACAGCAAGGAGAGGGGGTGTTGTGAACTAATCCAATGTCTCCCCTGCAGTGATCATCTACCAGCTGGTTAACATTTAGTTGGACATTTCCGTCATACCATCGTCTTCTCACGACTGCAGGTTAATGTTTCTCCAAGTCCTGCTGCTTAGCAACACAGTTTAGTAAACCAGTGCAAGCTTTTTATGTCTGGGACATGAAATGGAAAATATTCTAAACAGAATGTTTCGCTCTGTTTTCTTTCCATGAAAGACCACCCTCAGCTCAGGGAAAACAAATCTGTCAAGGTGGCGAGACGAGACTTGACTGGAGATTCTGCGAACAGATACCTGCAAGTTGATGACGAGCAGAAGTAGTTTTGGATAGAATAATTTCACCTCCCTGATCAAAGATTCATCAAAGTCTGACCGTGGAAGAAGAAACTAAAGCCGAACTCATGGACATTTTTACCGGCTGACTCTAAATGTCGACCTTGCTCATTGCAGTATCGCTGTGCTTCAAACAGTACAGCAAGTGTTGCGGTATCTGCGTTTACAAATACACCCGTGCACTGTATTCATACTTAGAATAACAGAAAGTGCGTCAAAGTTGACATTTAACAATCGGTGCCTGCTGAAACCTTATCACCTCTCTTCACTCGTGGCCAGCAGAGCAGGAAATGTCATTAAAAAGAACAAGTTCACAATTTACAGCACACCGTTTCTGCATTATATTATATCACGTAATAAGTTCAGGTGCACGGAGTTCAATAACTACTACAGATCAGGTTCGTGCCTCAGATAATGAGTCAACATTTCACACTCGGAGAAAAAACAAACCACTCACAGCACTTCTTCTCGTTGACCCTGAGGTCCGTCCTTTTGGCCTCTGCTGAGCCGTCTGAAGCGGCTGCAGGTCTTTGCTGCCTTCCAGCCATGATGGGTCGGATTTATGTCCTGCTGTCCTGCTGTCCTGTCTCGGCTGGTCTGGTCACTGTTAAGACGAGGTCAGCATCGCTCTGTTGAGGCCAACATTTTTGCTGTGTCATATCAAACACTGCCTGATGAAAGTGCAGGCCAAAGTGTGCATACAATTCAGTCAAATCAGTCAAAAAGTCATATATATATTTCAGGATGCCGGAGACATTCACACAGAAATCCTTGGGAGAAAACTGGCTGAGCCAAATCAATATATTAGAGATAAAAGTATGAGATTATTTTATAAACTCACCAGTGCTTGAATAAATAGACAGATATTCAATTAGTTAATCTACAGACAAGACAAGTCCATCTCTTCCAGTTATGATACTCTGGAATAGCTTGCTTCCTTCCTATTATTTTCACTAACAATTAATGTGTTATTTTGTATCTTGACTGATTAACTCATTGAAATGTCAGAAAAACTGTGAAGATGCCACTCATAATTTCCCAAGGCCCAAGGTGACATGTTCAAATGTCTTGTTATTTTTCTGACCAACAGACACAACCCAAATATTCAGTTTAATGCAGCAAATATCCACAATGGAGAAGCTTTGACCCAGTAAATTATTGGCGTTTATGGTAGTGGCTGTAAACTGCAGCTGTAATCTGTCAGACTTGTTGGGCATTCATTTTCTTTTATTATTCTGTAAATTGTAGCATCTAAACTCATTTCTGGTTTCCACATATACCCTCCTGCTGCCGTTACACTACCAGAGGTATAATGGCAGATGCGTGGTGAGGGTACAAGCCACACTTACAAAGCTAGTCAAGTATAAATGTACCATTATTGTAAGTTGTCCCACTGTGTCCCCCTGTCACATACAGCAGAGCTGGTACATGAACTTCACCTGACGAAGCCTCTTGCCCTGCAAAGTTCATCACTTCTGCTTTTACGTGAAGAAGTATCGTTTCAAAAGACAATGAAAGGTTGAAAGAAGGCGAGGTGAACACCCTGAATGTATAAACTTACCACAAATCAGCAGGTGCCGAGTAATATTCGCTTGTTATCCTTGTTCCTCTGCCGGGGAAGACCCCTTCTTCTCGGATGTTTTAGCTCCTCCTCCCCGGTGTCTAGCTAGCAGCTTCCGGTTGAGCTTTCCAAAATAAGATCGGTAAAGACAGCGTGTCTTGGGATACTTTGGATTTTTTGAATAAGACAAACAAGTATGTAAGCAAACATAAAGTACACCTTTTAGGATAACACTTTTTATTTTATTTTATTTTTTTATTTTGTTTTAACACACCTGTGGTGGAAGAACTATAGAGATATTTTACTTCAGTAAAAGTAGTAACGCATTAGTATAAAAATACTCCATTACAAGTAGAAGTTTAGCATGCAAAATTAAACTAAGTACCTAAGTATTATTAGCACCTCAGCAAAATGTACTTGTTGTATCAAAAGTACTCTATATGTAATTATGGCACAATTATCTGTTATATTTATCATATATAACAATGGATAATAATAACTGATCCATTAACACAAAAGCATTTTTCAAGGTGCCGATACATTTGAACTACTTTACATATATACTGCTGCGGCATATTTTAAAAGGTGATTATATGTTTTACATGTAAAATCTTAAATCTAAAAAGTCACTAATGACTACAGCTGTTCGATGAATATAGTGGAGTAAAAGTAAAATATTTCCTTAAAAAATGTAGTGACGTAGCAGTATATAGTAGCATAAAATATACCTCAGAATAGATAATACTGCCACTAATTATAATACACTATGTACATGATTTGTACATGTGTATGAATAATTGTTGAATGCTTTATAACACATTGTTCATGTGTTTAGTCATTAATGATTAAACATGTGTATAGCTCTGCTAAACTGTGTTATTAAGTCATGAACTGTGTATGCAGTTGCGGATGCTTTATAGAATGAGTTACATTTGTTGACAAAAAAATATAAAATCTATGGTAAGTGTATACAATTTTAAATGTTTATATACTGGTTAAAAAATTATAAATAGGCAATATTTATGAATAACTTTACAGTGCTTTAATAGAATTCCTGTCCATATGTTTGCAGTATTATTTGTATAGAGGAAAACCTCACAGCCATGACTGATCGACTTAGAGTTTTGATATTTATTTAAAAGACACAGCTTAAATCACTTTGTATGGTGAAAATGCTGTGACACAAACAGTCCCACCAACACATCAGATTCTTCTGTCACTCCCAATTAAATTGTTTCTGGATACAAGGCCAGCTGCTGGCCAACAACTACATTTAAGTCTATCATGTTTTCTGATGTTGTAAAGTTTTCATCACTGTTTGAACGTTGATTTATTGATAAATAAACCGATTCAAATATAAGCTTTTTATTTATGAAAAATATTTATTGATAAATAAACCGATTGAAATAGAAGCTTTTTATTCTTTGTATATCCTGTGACTATATTCCTTGATTCTGACTGATTGTATCAGGTGATTTAAAAGAAATTACATGATTTTATTTTGAAGGCAGTCTTGTTTTGGTCATCTTCCGCTAACTTGACGCATCCTGTCGCTCATTCATAATGAAGCCTACCGGAGGCGCTGTCGTCACTGTCAGTGACGCAAGGAGATGCGCGTGACAGCATCCAACCTACCGCATGTTCATTAAAGGAGAATGCATGTTATGTTAATCATACGTATAATTATGATCAGGTCTAGAAAGGGAGTAAAGGTAAATATAACCTTTCTTGTTCTTCTTGTCTTTCGTATTAAGCACTGCGTTTTGAATTACGCACTCACTCACTTACGAGAACCCTGCAAAGCAAACCACCTCAGCCAATTTTGCTCCATTCACCCTTATTATAAGCCGGTATCATAAACATTTTATATGGCAACGTCAAAAGGTCGTAGTTACCTGTAAAACACTGCCGCAACATTATAACAGCGTGTAGATGGAAAACGCCCAATGTAGTCCTGGTGGGAATGGCAACTTTACATTTTTATTTAGTGTCTCTCAAATACCTGGTGTTAAATTCTCCACCACTACTGATGCTACTGACTAGATGAGGGTCAAATCCTATGTGTTATCAAGGCCAGGGATGCTGTGAGGCCAGGTATAAGGCACGTGGAAGGATCAATGCATAGGTGGAGGTAAGGTAACCACTATGTCTTTATTATGTTATGTTTTTTTGTTTTAATTGTTTTAATCAGGTTTTCAAAAAGGTATGTGCACAATACACCATGATGTGATTGTTGAACATTTCCTTCCAAAAAACATGGGCATTAATATTCTGCTATGACAGACTCCGCACTGCTGCGAAGGCTTTCCACAACATTTTGGATCCTGACTGCAGGAATTTACTCATCAGCTACAAGCAATTTAATGAGTTTGGACACTGATGCCGGGAAGTAAGGCCTGGCTAGGAGTTAATGTTCCAATTAATCTGAACGTGTGTGTTGGATGGGGTCGACGCCGGGGCTCTGTGCACAGGCCAGCCATGTTTCACACCAAACTGAGAGAAACATTTCTTCGGGACCTTGTCTGTGCTTGCAGTGGTGGAATGTAACTAAGTGCATTTACTCAAGTACTGCACTTAGTTACAATTTTGAGGTACTTGTACTTTACTTGAGTGTTTCCATGTTATGCTTATACTTCTATTGCACTAGATTGAGTTGAACATTAGGTAACTGTAGCTACTAGTTATTTTGCAGATTTAGAATGTTAATACAAAATATAAATCAACTAATAAAGTACTAATAAGCTACCCAGAAGTATATAATGTATTTAAAACAACCCCCACAGTTACCAGATGCAACATTAAAGTGATGTATTAACGCATCAATAATCTAAATTCAATAATATAACATATAGGATTCTGAAATGGGCCATTCTTTATAATAAGTACATTTACTTTTGGTACTTTAAGTGTATTTTAATGCTAATACTTTTGTACTTTTACGGGAGCATGGAAGCATTGGAGCATCGTCACGTTGGAACAGGAAAGGGTCTTCCCCAAACTGTTGCCACAAAGTTGAAGCAAACTATTGTCTAAACATATTTAGCATTAACATCTCCCTTAATTTGAACTAAAATATCTGGAATAATATTCCCAAAACATGTGCCTATGTATCGATATTGCTGTTATTACTAGGATGAGTATTATTTGTATGACCACGTACTTAGGTGGACCAAATGAAAATGTTTTGCTGACCCTTGTTTTATTTTAAGTTATAAAACAATGACAACAACGGAGCACGAAGAAAAGAAACAAAAGCGGCTTTGGGATCACAAGGAGGTTTTCTGGACACTGCTCTTTTTCTGCTCCATATCCAAGAACAACAATTGGTAGAATTGAGGTAATTTTGTTAAAACAAATATCGGAGGAAAAACATACATGCGTTCCAAAATTGAGTGGCATTCCTGTTCCATTCTACATCTTATGTCATACAGAAAATATGCCACATAACTCGTTTTAATCACATTTTTTTTTTATTCTCTTAAAAGAAACTAGCCTCACAGTGTCTAACTAATACACCATAACATTAAACAACCCTTCGTCTGTAAGATATGTGCTTATTTTGTAAAATAATGTTTGTCAGTACAAGATATTCTGGAACTACTACATAGTTTTTGCTCATTTTCCTAGCTGGATCTCTGAGAGGACAGATGGCAAGAGAGAGAGGTGTGGCCACGAGGGCGGGTACTGAAGTCAGAACGGGCTTAGAATTCTCAGCATGTTTCTGTCCAACAAGCAAACACAAATGACTCCATTTTTACCCCAAAGATAGTCCTAGATACTTTCCAGAAATCACTAAACCGAGAGTCTAGTCTCGTCCACATGGTGGTTGAATAGCACATCCACATAATCTGTCTCCAGAGTTGCACCTTCTGGTCATCGTTTGTCCATTTTGTAGCCCTTTGAAACTCAGGAAGTACTGGTAAACAAACTGTCTGGAGATCCCTGATGCTCTCTTAAAGTTCAGCGTGTGGGCAAATAAAGGGATCCGGCTCTCAAATGATATGAAAAAGGAGAGGACTTTCCACCATTTGTCAGTCACAGTTATAAACTCTTACGCACAGTAACATACCCTGAATGCCTTACACAGTTTGAATAGTTTCAGATCATTTGAAAGACCCATTTAAAGGAGGACTGAGAATTCACTGGCAAGGATCTTTGTATATTTTTTACATGTAAGAAGGCCATGCTTTTAGAGATTACACAGTAACAATAAAAATGTCTAATCTTATGCTTATGATTTATTTGTGTGTAATATTAACTCAGAAGCTAATATTACCTTTGTATTATGGATGAGTGTGGTAATAAAAAAAGACAGCAAGAATGATGACCAGGACATGTAGCAAAGGGATGTTTAATGATTTCTTTGGACAATGAAATGTACATGTCCATTGTTGATGTAATACAAACAAGAGAATAAGAAAATCATCAACTTGGTGTTGTGTCAGCATTCCCAGTTCAACGTCATTTCTTGTGTGATGTTAAAAGATTCAAAATGGAGCTAAACAAGATGTCTGGAGTGTCACGCAAGGACTGACCAGTAGGGGGAGAGCCAGCTCTTACTAAAGACAAAAAACCTAGTGAGTATCCGCTATGCCAGGCTTCCACTCATGTGCCATGTGGCACCTGTGTTTCCATTTGAGAAAACAGAAACGTGGAAAAGATTCCAGTCCCATACTCAAAGTGTCATGAGTCGAGACGGAGACAAGGCAAAGCTATCCGGAGTGAGCGGACGCAAACACAAACAAACTTGGCTGAGAATGCGCACACAGACAGCTGAATTCATGAGCAGATTAAATAAAAAAAATTAATCATTTTTAAATAAAAGCTTAATCAAATGACACTGAAATGTTGTTGATCATCGCCATCTTGGCACAATATGGATTCCCTTGCAGCACCATTAATTATTATAACTACAGAAGTCAAGACATGTTAAGGTCGACCTCATTTCGAATGAAAGTCACAAAACGTGTCAAATGACATTAAATTTAACTTAAAAAAAAAAAAAAGTACCACAGTTCATTCTCAACAAACAGGGGGGAGAGTTCAAGCTGCTAGAAAGGGCAGCGAAGGAGACTGCCCAATTCAGCAGTCAAATTAAGCCGTTCTTCACTGCACCAAACCTTATTTCTCTTACTGAAGAACACCGAGTACGTTTGGATTCGAAATATTCATCAATGGCTCTGAAGCATTTGGCCCGTTAATTTGTGGTTATACAATAAATAATCCATCCATAGTGGTTTTTACGGTCAAGTCTGTGTTCAACCTGAGATTTTGGTCATTTCAAGGGCAGTCTGTTCATAAAAGAAATAAACATTCATCCTTCATGCTAACAAAGTCTTATTCCAAATGTTGAATTAAATAATTTAAGACTGGGTATCTACTGCATTGCTCGCTCTAATACGATTTTATTATTGCTATGCTGTACCATTTCCTTTCCAGTGGCAAGTAAAACCCCACCCTACCGCACGTAGCCTAGTTGAATGGGAATGCCATATCAAGTGGTGAATGTCTTGGTCCCCTACAGCGCGTGAAGATGCCGTGAAGGTCAGAATAATTAGGCAAACGAAGGTGAGCAAACTTGATCTGAGGTGAATGGAAAAGTGCAGTGATCAAGTCAACATGAGCTGTAAATGCAAACAACTTCATACATTCCTCTGTAGCTCACTGGCAGGGCAGTCATTCCTCACATGCCTTCGCGAAAACATAACAAATGTAAGACTTTAACAATGGGCGTTCACAGACACAGACTGTGCAGTGTGCGTTTGTGAGAAGGAGAGGAAGAGAGAGAGGTGGAGTGCTAATATATCATGACAGTACATGTACTCAATCTATAAAAAACTACCTTGGTACTGAACACTGACCTCTTTCTAACAAATAATCTGGTATACAACATTTACAAAATGAACATTGTAATAGTGTGATATTTATAATATATATGCTACTGCCTTCCTCTGGTTCTCTGCATTTTAATCCTCCAACACCGCCTCATAATTCGTACACAGTAAAGCGTACACAGCACACCCGACGAGTAGCAGCCTAATACAAATAGAGAACAGGAAGACTCTGTGGACAGTGAGTACACCTGCATGTGTGTCCTGAGTGTGTGTGGATGGTAGCTCAGCTCGTAAACCAGGCAGCCACAACTTGCCGGTAGACTCAGCAGTGAAGGGAGTTTTTTTAAGAGAGTAAACTTCTGGGATACCAAGATTCTTCAGCTCACATGGTACAGGATGTCCTTATCCAAGATACTTGCACATTTAAGACAGTCCTGATATACTTTAGGAGATAATAATTATTATAATGTCAATAATAACAATAATAACAATAGTATTAAACATATGTCAAGGTTATTTCTGTCCCATGGCAGCCGGGTGATGATCTGCAATATTCTGGATCGTTCCTCCCGTCGTCAGCTGTGCTGCTCTGAGGGATCGGCCTCTGTGCATCCGTTGTACATCTGTGTCTTCGTCTCAGATCTGTCTGTGTGTTTCGTGTCAATGAATGTCTGAAGTGAGTCTGGATTTTTCCTCCATGATCTGTGCTGGTTCACTCTCAGAGGCGGGTTTGGGCCTCGGGGACGTAGATTTCGATGCTGTCAGCGCTTTCCGTGGCGGAGTTTTGTCGTACTGATGCCGCGCGCTTTGCTGCCATCAAACGTTTCCTGGCTTCTTGCCGCTGTTTGTCCACAGCAGAGTCCACGCTCCTGTCCTTCCCCGCTGACAGCTTGGGCTTAGTCTGCTTCTTTGGCACAGATGATGGAAGCTGCTTGTTTTCATCCTGAGGAAATCACATCAAGAAGGAAAAGGAATAAGGTACGGTGTGGCACCAGCTGAAAACACAGCCTGGTGTTGATCACCACTCATTTTTGAGCCATTAAGCATTTATCAAGTTAACCTAAAGCTTAAACTTTTTTCATTATTGATTAACCTGTCGATTATTTTCTAACCTAATCGATTAGTCGCTTTGTCAATAAAAAAAAAAAAAATCCATTATAATACCCCACAGCCAAAGTTGACAACTTCAAATAGCTTGTTTTATCAGACCAAAAAAACCACAGATACGTTATTTACAATGATATAAAGAGAAAATCCAACAGCGTCACCAGCGAATGTTTTGTGTTTTTGCTTGAAAAAAATACATAAAAAATAGTCACAGTTTAACTTTCGGTTGAACAACTAATCGATTAATTGAAACAACTTTACTCGAGTTACCGCTCTACTCTAGACTATGATGAAAACTGTCTGGCACCAAACTTCACCTTCTTCTCTGGTTTTTCAGGAAGTTGCCAGTTGTTGGCTTTCAGTTGGTAGAGCTCATCAAACTTCATGCTGATGTCTTCTATTGAGAGTTGTAGCAGATCCCAGAACCCTGCGAGGTCTTGCGCTGTTGGTCGTGGGTTGGCATTTACGTTCTGGTGAGAGAGAAAAAGATCAGAGAGCATTAATGGCATTCCTCCCCCACACACATTTCCTGGGCAGCTTTCCTTTAAGCAAATAGATGAAGAGAAAAATACATTTGACAGCAATCAACTTTCAGAGATGATTAAATTTCAACACGATTGGACTTGTTACAGAGAAAATCTGGCAAGGACGAACAGCAACAATAAAGTCAAGTAAGCCAAGTGAACACACAAATATATCACAGTACATCTGACTCAATAAATCCTCAAGGGTTTCATGTTTCTGTGAAAAGATGCCATGTAAAGGGAAGGCTTCCGCATGTCAGTATGGGTAGGACAAGTTGGCAGGAGAAAGATGAAAGAAAACGAAGCTAACAAAAACATGCAAGTAGGAGAGCGTATATCAAGACGGAGATTCAATAGGATGTAATGAAGGCACTCACCAAGTTCTCATTACAGAGCCCTCTGAACTGCTCGAACTTCTTCGTCATGAGGAGCTGAGCACTGCCTACTGCACTGCGGATCGTCCCCAACACTACCAAAGAGAAGAATGTGATAAATCATCAAGTTGTGGATAGAATAGAAACATTTCGAGCTTTAAATAAAGATGCATAACGTTACGAAAAGGATGTAAAAAAATCAAAAAAAAAAAAAAAAAAAAAGGCAGCTACTTTGAGATCCAGAGTAAAGACAAAAGTCCTTGAGAGACAGTATATGAAAGGGTTAGAGAGCTGCATCGAGACATAGGAGGGGGTGACTAAGTAGAGTTTATCCCTATTGTCTAGTAATGAAATATTTATCTTGACATTTACCAATTAACATTTTGTGACAGTAAGTGATTTCCTTAGAAGTATTATATGAACTAAATCTTAGGGAGAATAACAAATGACTCTTTATTCAGCTATTTTCTGCCTTAATATTTGCATGTAAATGGGAATTCATAATTCAGGTCCACGGAGAGCTGAAGGAAGGATGATCTGATGGAGCCTCTAGATTTAGTCGGCTGCTTGCTCATTCATATTTAAGACACTGCGGAGATAGATCTGCGTAAAAGCCCGAGTGGTATTCTGGGAGATGAAAAAGTGAAATGACTCTGCAGTTGCTCCGTTACAGCTAAAACAAAGTGTACTCCCCCTCCAACGAGCAGCGTTACTGTGAGCGGATGGCAGTAATGACTGGGTCGTGCTTCATCTCATTGTTCAGGGTCAACGTGGACGAGACCTGTTCCCCCGTCTGTGTGGACCTCACTAACAGGAGCATTAATTCAATTCTTTATGTTACTGACTTGACAAGCTCTTAACTGTACTTTGTTTGTTACTTTTACACTGTGTTTCTTTTTTTACGGCTTTCCTGTGCCCTTTATTGTGAAGCATTTTGTGCCGTCTGATCTAGAAAGGTGCTCTATATAAATAAACCTTACTTACTTCCTCATGAATAGGGTGTATAGGCTTTGAATATTTTACATCAAAAATCATTACGAAAACACTAAGATGGACAATTTTGGTAGTAATCGAGCAGCTTCAGGTCTATCATCACTCTCTGAACTGTATGACCGACCCTGATAAGCACACATTCCCAGAAATCCAAGATGGATGATTTGTGATCTGGTCAACAGATACTGTATGTGCATAAGCATAATGAAAGTGTCTTAAATCTAATCTGATTAGATATTTATCTGGATACAAGACTCTTGAAATGACATGTGTTAATGGGATTTAATGTTTTGATAGCCATTCCATGCAATTTTATCACTTACCCTCCTCTGACAGCTTGTTGTCTTTGGTCTCCTGCTCCATCTGTTGACACCAGCCTTCCATCCGCCCCGTTTCCGCCTGCAGCAGCTTCAAAAACCAGTTGCCGTCTCTGAGGCAGGCTGGCGTGCTTGGCTGAACAGCATCTCCGGGGGTGCTGCAGTTTCCAGTCTCCAGGCTGGGATCTGGTGGTGGCAGCGAGGAGGGATCTAAAGCCGGGTCCAGAGTCTCCGGGGGTGAGGTGGATATCCTGGAGGGGGCTGAGGTGTGTTCAAGGGGCTCCATGGCTTTGTCCTGTCTGGTGGGTGCGGTGGCATTCACTGTTTGACTGTTGGTGCAGTTGGCTGTGTTGTTTTCTGTGGGTGCGGCATCCTGGGGCTCCTGAGGCTCATTCTCTGTATTTTGTCTGGAGGCCATGCTGTTGTCCCGGCTGAGACTGCAGAGACATGCATTAACATCAGCTTCTGATGGACAGTTAAATAAATAAGACAATGATGTGATGTGTCAAACGTGTTACACAGTAACAGTTTGGGGTCAGTGAGCTTAACTGACAGGACATTATGGCAGCTGATGGTGCAGTATAATCTATTGCAAAGGAGCACCAAGAGTAAGAAAATAAACAGTATTGAGGATGGGATGGCAGGAGGGAATTAGCAACAAATCAAGTATACAACATAAAGGCTTAGTGGACTGATGCTTCAGAGATAATGAGCAGGAGAAAAGGAAGCAGGCTGTCAACCAGATGTGATTAAGGGAAATTACAGTTCACTAGAATACAGTTCAAATGCCACAATTTCAGCTAACAACAACAAGAGTTTAAGGAGATAACTCAGAGCCCTGGGCTGCTGTGCTGCTGTCAGGCTGACTGCTGAATGACCCTAGCAACAGTCTGCTGCACAGACTGCAGATTGACCAGCCACACGTGCAAGAGAAAGAATGACAATGAGAGTGTGTGCAGTTATGAAGGGAAAAGCAGGAGAAGAGCTACAGTGCACTCAGACAGACAGGAGGGGGAGGGCAGAGGTTAAGTTCAGAGTTACTGACCAAAACCTATTCTGTGTATCCTTGAGGTCTAACAAAGGCATTGAATGCATTTCCAGATGTGTACAAAAATAAAAGAGATGCCATGCGAAATCACCAGCCAATTACATCTCAATAGACTTTCATATCATGATTCCATCAGGGGCAATTTTACCATTCTGTCTTGTAATATGGAGTACATCCATGACTCACAGCACACTTGTGAGTCATGTAAACCATCAGATCACTTGTGGCAACCATTCACTGTTACATCAAATGTGAGTGTATACTTACGGCCTGCCGTTCTCTACTTGAACTCCAATTGACTGAAACTTAAGAGGTGCAGTCAGGGGTAGTGGTTCTTCTCTTAAGACTGGCAGAACGCAATCCACCTGAAAAATCATGGACAAAAAAAAAAAGGTCAAATACAACTGCGATTGTGGATTTAATCTCCTCCCCGTATGATCGTATCTCAATACAAATGAAAAGCAGACAATTGTTACCTGAATTCCGATAGAGGACAGTTTCCTCTTGGTTGCAGTCGGGGGATGCTGAAGGGTGAGACCAATGCTCAGGGTGTCATTTTGGGACTGGGTAGATGTGGAAGTAGTGGTTGTTGCGACAGTGGTGGTGGTGGGAGGGAGGTCACGAGGGGCTGGAACAGGATGTACAGAGCCTGCAGCGAGTGCAGGGGTTGCAACAGGGACAGGGACTGGTAGGGGTCGGGTCCCCTTAGCCAGACTGCCCGTGCGGATGCTACAGAGACTGTCAGAGGAGTTGCTGCGTCCTGACTGGCTGTTGGCCTCACTGCCACGGTCCTGCTGATCAAGGTATACGTCTTGGGCCGACTCTGTGCTGCTCTGCACTGTCACTGAGATGAGGGGCTTGGATGTGGTGCGAGGTGGGACTGGAGGAGGAGCCTTCCTATTGCTGACTGCTGACGAAAGAAAGAGAAAGAAAACAGAGCCATGAATGAGAAATCTGCTCTTTGTTACAAGACAAGAAAGAAAGCACAAGTAAAATAAAAACTGTGCTACAAGACATAAGCCAGCTGGTGCCTCTAAAGTGCCAAAACACAAAACCATAAACATGGCCTATCAAATGAACAAACCTGCACTTCGCCCTTATTGCTGCCACTATCAGGCAGTACTTAAAGCTACCTCTGTTTCCTGTAAACCTGCTGGTGTTGTTGTTCCATTGAGGTCTCTGGAGACCTTCCTTTATATGCCACACCTTTACAATCATTTTGCTCTGGGGGACTAACAGACAACACAACTCTGTCTTCTCTTATCAAAGCCCTTTTTCGACCAAACAGTTCTAGGAGCTGTGGAAGCACAGGAATTAAACTTAGGAACTAAAAAGTCCTTTTTGCGATCTCCTGTTTTAACGTTTCCACTGCATCTGAAGAACCACTAACATCTAGCAAACAACAACAAAGAGCTATCCTGCTGTTTATTGTATTTACAAGTTTCAGTGGATGTAGAGCTGTACACAAATCAGAATTTTATCATGTATCATGCTTTACTCCTGCACTAATACCCTTGTTCATCATCATGTAATGTAAAAAACATCACATTTCTCACAAAGTCAAAGAAATAAGTGTATCTCCTGGTCATAGTTCAGTTATAAAACAGAGCATTGCTGACAGCACATCAGCTGAAAAACAATCACACCGGACAGCAGGCGTTTCCATTACCATTCTCTATTTGCATTACAGTTAGTTTTGTTGTTAGGGCAAATTTGGGGAAAAAGACTCCGTTTGTAAAAGTGTAGTGTTGTTATCCTGCTAAAGAAAAGTATGGTGATTTGAAGGACAAAATGAGACTCGACACTGGGCTTTTCGACGGATAGTTAGATTCATCGACGTTTAGGGAGCGGCCCAAAGTGGATGTTATGAATCGATGAAAAGGAAACTTGCAGAGGTGGAAAAGGAGACTGAAAACTCCACAACGCCCGTGTCCAAAGTAGACGACCTGCAGAGTGCTTGATTGTTATTTATTTCTGCTGTAGAACAGAAAAGCAATGAAACTATGCTAAGTTTTATCTTCTTCTTCACTTGCTTTGTTCTCTCGCTGCTCGCTCTCTTGTTCACTCCATAGTTTTCTCGAGCGCCGCTCTCTCATTTGCTCATGCTCTCAACTCGCCGCATGCCATATCTTTAAATGATATTTTTATAATTATGATAGACTTCAAAAAAATTATCATTTTTCTCTGTAACTGCTGAATGTGTAAATGAGCAGCTGGAAGTGGAAATTGTTGCTTGCGTATTTCCTTCCTTACAACTTATTCTTCCTAAATGTTCTTCATGTCATCAATAATGTGAAATGCACCATCTACTACCTTTTAGCAGGTTTAATTCCAAACACAAATCATTAGTAAATGAACTTAATTATTATCATTAATGTTGATCAAATGATAGCATAACATATAAAAACACTGCTTGACTTATGTTTTAACATATCAAAATCAATTGTACTGTATTTATTTTAAAATCAGAGCCCAGCCATCACATGGTAGACTACTTAACACAAGTGTGACATTTTGACACTGACAGACATGTGAACCTTGGATTCACAAATTATTTCAACAGAAACTGAAATGAGGCCAAAGACAATCTGACTCAGGAACAAGGAACGGGACTGGTGCCACTTTTTTTCTCATCAGTCTGACTGTAGGGCTGTGGCGGTTGATACAGAGTTAACTACAGTACAACATGAGAAACCAGGAAAAACCACAGGCTTTCTTCACGAATTGATGGGATGTTTTCAAGTCGGTTTTTGTAAAGATGCTATTTAAACAGCTGGCTGACTGTCAACATATGACTGAAAGAGTTGGAAAACAAACAGGAGACAAATACCTCTACCTAATTACAGCCTTCACTGACATACATGATGGATGAAATATTTCTTTAAAATCAGCTGACCAGGAAAGTAATTCAAGGCTCACCGCTTTGGATCAATAATGAAAATGTAGCGTTTTTTCTTTCCGGTAGTGGTTTAAATCTAAATAGCAACCTAACACCCTGTAATTGTGAGGGTGCTGTCCTTCCGTCATCAGCCAGTGACTCATAGCACCAGTAAAGCCCTCATTAAATCCCACCAACATACACAAACATGGCTGTGGAATCCACTCCATGAGTCGCTCATGCAGCCCATTCCTCTCCTCTCAGAGCACATATCCAACCAACAATAGAACATTTATTCCCAAAGAATGAAACTGTTATTTTACTACTCAGAGCACAGATGCATGACATTCCCAAAGTTAATTATCATGTCCTGCTATACCTAGAGTCTTAACACATACCTATGTCTGTTGTATTTGCTGCAAGGCTGCACAGTCACACCCATTTTTCCCCCACTGTAATAGATCATTCCCTTTATGCCAAATATCCACACGTGCACATTTTTCTTTCTTTTTAAAATCAGCAAGGAGTTACAGTTTACAGATGATAGATGACTCACCCGATCAGGTGAATAGCCTCATGCTTGGGGCAACCTTTTTTATTTTTATTACCTTAAGGCTACAACCCTTTTTTGTTGACAAAATATGGGTGAGGCTTTGTTTTACATTTAGTCTCATCTAATTCATTTTCTGAGAAAAATCCTGTTGTATATTTTTCTTATATTTATTGGTTTAATAACAGGCAGTGAGAGCAGGAGCAGACATTTTGTTTAATCTACTTGCGTTTATTTAATGATAATGATTATTGAAAATTATTATTCAAATGCCCAAATTAATTGGGCCATGCTACAAAAATAGCCCATATTTCATCAAACCTGCATTTTGTATCGTGTAAAATTTTAATGATTCATTAATAAGGAAATTGCTCAGTCCAGCTATTGAAGGAAACATGCCATGTAAGTTAACGAAAGCATGACAATTAGAAATCCTATTGTTTTACATTTTCAAGTTTACAAGTTAAGTGAACAGCAGTTGTCTGTGAATCACTTGATTGAGGGGCCCAAATGCTTCCTCTTGCTCTAAAAACAATTAGGATCAATTACAACCCTGTCAACACTGCTATGATGATCAACCGTTAACCAAATGGCCCCACTTATGAAAGCAATGCTGTCTCTGACCCAGGATATGCTCCAGCTCCATCAGCCGGTCTGTCTGAGAGCTATCAGATGACCACTAATGGGCCCTCTCCGGAAAGGCTCAAATTTGAGTTTACATGATTGAATATTTTCAATACTGTTGTTGTCCTTACCACTGTTTAAGAAGAAAAGTAAGACTGTCTTCTCTTCCATTTCGGGTGAGACTGCTGGGTGGTCTTGTTTGGGATTAAAGAAGTCTTGATTACTGTTGAGCTCATTTTTGAGTTAGTTTGACTTAAAGTCAAGTGTGTTAATTAGGCTGCAGAGTGAACTTCTTTGTGAGTGGAGAGAGTGCAACAATAGTTCCTACTAAAGCATCAAGCTCAAAAAAAAAAAAAAAAAAAAGAAAGGCAAAAGCACACACCCAGCCTTACAAATAGTATTGTAGTTTATTGTGGATGAACCTTGAAAACTCTGGATATGAGCCCAGTATCATGAAAAGAGGTTGGAGCTGAAGCTCTGTCCAAGATTAGCAGTGTTATTGTAAGATAGTATGGCGGCCTGACAGGCTGTGGGAGTCGTAGACTGAAAGATTAGACCAGGACACATGGCTGAGCATGACTTCTGACAAACAGATTAAGCACTCAAGGCGCAACACTCAGCAAAATACTGTACATTCAAATCTGATCAGAAAGCTGGCCTGTGCTATATTAACCGCAAATTTGTTATTTAAATCAATCTTTGCCTCAGCTCAAGAATGAATCCCATATCAGTTGTGCAAACTATATATTTGCATTATTATGCATGGGAAAACTCCTGAAATTACAAATATACTATGTGTACATAGGGTATATGCATCAGAAGTATAGAACCTAGAGGTCATAACAAATGACTGTACGCCTAACGAAGGCCAATTCCTATGGTGAAGCCAGTTAACAGCAGACTTTTTCCTGTGCAGCAGGATTGCATATAGGGAGTTCATTCAAATTTGAGTCACTGTGTAAATGTAAATGATTAGTTGGTGCCATTTGGTTCCCACCCCACTGCTGCCGTTTATCATTGATGTATAACGTCATTTATATTAATTTTGTTGACATGTAGTTTCAAGAATCAGATATGGTATCTGTGCCATTTTCCACAATAGCTTCATGAATAAGAAAAAGAAGCTTGAAGGTATGAGAAGAGAGGCAGCAAATCATTGGGCAGAGTGGACAGACTTCATGACGGAGAGGGCTATCTGCTGAGACAGAAAGACAGGCATGCTGCCATGTAGCAGACAATGCTGACATACTAAAAAGGAAAAACAAACCACTAACACAACACACAGAGCAAGGGAGCGACAACAACAAAAACAAAAAATAGGATATGAAAACAAACACCTACAATTTAATTTAACAGACAGAAAGACAATGAGTTCTTCTTTACATGCTACTGTGACTAGTTTTCCAAAAGTAAATGCAATACAAAATTGTTCATAAAAAGAAGAGAACAGCCATTCAAATTGAGACAAAATCCCAATAATTCAGTCCACCCTTTACACTTCTGGAGACATGGTTTGTGCATTCTTATCTGCTGTAGAGTCTGATATCCTTAATATATCCTTATCCTTCTGTGGTCCAGTCTGACCTGTCCAGCAGGTCAGCTGGGGCAACAGTCTGGGTTACAGCCTGATCAGCTGATGAAATGAGAGACAAGTGCCACTGAGGTCAAAACTGGGAGCTTTTTCAGGGTAGAGTACTGTACCTGAGCAACTTTTACTTCATTTTGAGACTATAAAGCTCAAAAGACCAGAAATGTTTTTTTAGATGAGGCAATCACATAAAAAAAACGAGACTTACGTCATCAGATCCAACTACATGCTAAAGCTGTGTGTGATGAAAAAACAAAATAGGGCTGCCACTTACTTTCGATGAGTTGTTTGGGCCATAAAATGGTGGGAAAGGACCATCGCAATTTCCTTACTCAGAAGGTAATGGTATCAGATTGCTTGTTATGTTTAGCCAACACTTCAAGACTAAAGATATTAAGTTTACTGCCACACAAGACAAAAAAAAGCATCATATCCTTAGAACTGAGAAGATGGAACAGGAGAGAATTTGGCATTTTCTGTATATCGTCTAATCATTTAATAAACCATTTGTTTAAACTCTATGGTACATTTTCATTAACACAGCATACTATTCAAATGTGTCATACTCTTAATACACAAAAAGTGTTTTATCAATATGTCATAAACTGACAATATGATATTATACCACATATTCTTTTCAGTGGCTGCCACAACCATTACAGTTTACATCTATGTTAAAGTAGTTCTCTAAATCAGTGCATGTCATTAGTGCAGGAAATGGATAGGCCTGGACTATACTGTCTAACCATGTTAACTAATAGCTGCACACACATCATCATGAAGCCTGCCTGCCTGCTGATGACTTTACTGTGAAACTACAGTTGCTTCGCCCATCCAGTCAAGAGATTACCTCATCAATGAGAGTGAGAGGAAGAGCGTGTAATAATGTGGAGGATGACTCACAGTCTATCCATGGTAATACACAGACACACCATGGCTTGTGCAATATGGTGCTGTGCTGGATACAATGAACACGCCTTGGCAACACAATGAAGCTTTAAAGCCAGTGTTTCTGATGATACCCAGCAGCCGGAAAATAATAAAAAAATAAAAAATAAAAATAATTTCCTAAACATGAGTTTAAAAGAAAATGGCCAACAAGATGAGTGGAATTTTCCTAATCTATAGAAACAATAAAATCAGTGAGTATATAAAAAGGGACATAGGTACATTGTAAGTGATGTTATACTCATTTTCTGTACACATCCTTCTCTTGTTATGTGGTCCTTCTAAAAGCACAGTTAAGTGTCCTAACTGTAAAGCACTACACAGGACAGGAAGCTGATAAATTATTGAATGTGTCCTCGGGTCTTAGCACATGGTAGATAGCTACTGAATATAAAATGGCACATGAAACTGTGGACCAAAAATAGTCACTGCAGTTGTGGTAACATATTTTTTGGAAGATAGATTACTAGACACTAAATTGATCTACGCGTGCCACGTCTTTAAACCAGACATTTTAAAAACACAGTTGGAGTCAACTTATTATTATCTTACATCAATTAAAACAATGTGTTCAATAGTTACTTTGACATGATAAAGAAAGCCATAAACCGAGACAAATCACATTCTACAGTAGACAGTTTTAACTTTGTAGATGGACTGATAACATGTATACGAGATTCAATGCTTCCTACATGCCTCCGAGCTCAGATCACTGTCACATGTAGAGTCTGGACTAAGAGAGAAGTATCGTTAAACGGTACTGTGCTTTATTTGAGTTACGGTTAATCCAAAACATCCCCTGTAAAATTGACTAAATACTCTATCAGTTCGAGATGAACCAATGCGACTTCCGAAAGATGTATTATGGGTTTATTATTTTCCGATTTAATGAATGATCCCTGTCAGCAAGTTACGATTTAATCATATCTAACATCAAACAGTTTGTTAAGTAAGATCGCCTGTATTACACATTGTATTAGCTCATGTTAGCTATGTGCTGTACCAGACGTGGACGCTTTGGTTAGCCTAACTAGCCGGGTACCGAGCTGTCCATACTCGGCTGTTGACGCCTCAGCTACCGTTAGCTTTGTGCTACTAGCCAGTTAACGCTCATTACGGTGGGATATCACACATTAACGTTGAGTAACGTTAGCCGGGGGCATTATATAGTGGAGATGGAGGAGAGCCAACAAAGAGGAGCTGCTACCGGTAGATTTTTGTCTCGTTACCACCAGTCTAACAACAGCAGCCACATTACGGTCTACCTGCCTCGCCTGCTTGCTAACGCCTCATACTAGGATTTCATCCCCTTTCTTCATCCACGTTAGCTAGCTAACCATTAGCTCACGTTAGCTTGCCGTTGCTAGCGTACCGACAACAATTGACAGTCTGAACGTTAACGCCCAGTCGGGGAAAGAAAGCGACAAAATCTTACTGTATGGAAGTTGACTCGTAAAATCCTTATTTTCTGGTCATTCATGAAATGCAGACAAGAAGCTGACGGACTACGGTGTCCTGCCGTAAAGACACACAACGGCGCTGTGAAGAAAAGATTTGTAGTACACGCCCTTGACGACGAAGATTGGAGTCCACATTTCCCCCGTAACTGCTCTCTGCGAGCGATTGGTCAGTTCTGGCCATCGATGTAATCAAACATGAACGTGATTGGTTCACGTCTCAATATAACGCTGTTTGTGAACGTCTTCGCGATAGGTGCGTTTCATTTTGTCCCTGGTGCCGCGGGAAAGGACTCTATGGTCTTGACATAAAGCTCATACATATTCGACCCATTGTGACCGCCCGTCTCCTGAACAATGGAGCTCTATTTGAATTGAGGCCAACCAACCCAGCTGACTCCCCAGAAGGAAAAATGTGTTTCTCACTACAAAATAACAATAAAGCCAAAGATATGTTGTCTCTATTACTATTATTATCATTATTTTATTATAGGACAATGGGCCCCTGGGCACAGACATGCAAAAAGCCCCACTATCTTTCATACATAGGAGCAAGACACTCTTGACTTTATGGTTATTTAGCCTCTTTTTGTTGTTGTTTCGTGTGTCTCTGAAGTATTTATGTGTCTCTTTGTGGTCATTGTGATTTTGTGGTCGTTTTGTATCTTTTTGTGGTTTTGTGTCACTTTTTTATTCATTTTGTGTCTTTTTTTTGTCTGTCCTCTTTTTTGTCAGAGGGAGCCCTCTGGACACTGTGGAGGTGGTGGGAGACAGGAGAATGATGGCCAAACTGTCATCCCTGTTGGACAACATGTCCCACCCCCTCCAGGACACTTTGTCCGCACTGAACAGCTCCATCAGTGACAGGCTGCTTCACCCGCGGTGTCACACGGAGAGATACCGCAGGTCCTTCCTTCCTGCAGCAGTCAGACTGTACAATCACCACGGCCCCTGGTAGACCACCACACACTCACCAATTCAGACTGTGAAATGACACTGCTATGTGCAATATCTCTGTGCAATATGTTTACACTTACTATCCATTGTTACTATTGTTGTATTTAGCCCGGTACCACTGCATTCGCACTTTACTTACCTACTTAACCATCCACTTAATTGTTCACGTGTGTTTTTATTGTATCCTTTTTTACCTTTCTGCTGTAACCATGTAAATTTCCCTGCTGTGGGAATAATAAAGGATTTCTGATTCTGATTCTGATACTTCCTGATATAAGGCTATGGAGATGCCCTTAAACTTTTTAACACAAACATTTTTCTCCCCATAAGTCAATTTAACGATAAAAATGTTGTTGGTTTTCTCAAGGATGTTGAGCAGTATGGAAAAGCACTTTCTAATTTAATTAACAGAAAGTCTATCAAGACTCACTTGTGTTTGAGCTGTAGCTGTAGCCTGTAGTGGTGGGTGGTGGTGAGTCTGAGTCCGCAGAGGCTGTATCTTCATCCTGGGAGCAGCCCGCCTGGATGGCCCGCAGGTAGCTATGGCTGCGTGACCGGAAGCACGTTGGCGCAGGCAGATCCAGAGCCTCCACTGCCTGCGATTCCCCCTCACAGTACGGGACTGAGTGCCCATAGCCGTGCCCGTATACCTGAAAGAACGTGTGCAGACTCACACGCTGAGGGCAGAGGGCAGACTGAGAAACATTTACCAGGTACAATATATACTTAGTGTATACTTTAGTAAAAGTGGCAATACAACAATGCAAAAATACTACATTTCAAGTATATCAGCAAAACGTACTTTTTGACTGTAGAAGTACTAATTCCACACTGAAATGGCCCCTGTGACTGACATGTCATGATATACTGTATGACATTAGATTGTTTATATTGTTGCACCAATGCGTAAGTAGCATTTCTGTGTAGTAGCTGGTCTAGGTGATGCTAGTTTTAAATACTTTATAGAAAGTTAGGTGGGGGGGTGGGGGGGTGGGTGTGGGGGGGTGGGTGTGTGGGGGGGGGGGGGGTCATGAGATGATTATCAGGTAAGGAAAGAACAAAAAACAATGTTCTTCTGGACAAATTTATTTAAAAAATGTCCTCTGATCTTTGTTCATATTGTGAAATATTGGATTATGTTACATCTTTGGGCCTGGAACATTTATTTAAACAAAATCATTTGAGAAGTTTATAGGGGAAATGTCTCATCTAATACAATGACACGTGTCCACAACTGGACGGTAAAAAGGTTGGTAACCACTTTAATTAATCTCTTTTACGTGATCTTTATTTAATCTACAACATACATCCTTGAACAAAGATTGGGAACCACTGCATTCATTTTTAACAATGCATCTTGTAAAATCTTATTCTGAAAAATAACTAGTAACTATAGCTGTCAGATAAATGTAGGAGAGTAAGTACCTGAAGTACTTTTGCTCTTAAATACTATTTGAGGTACTTGTACTTAACTTGAGTAAATGTACTTAGTTGTAATGTTTTGTAAGAATCTAATGGGCAAATGCTGTGATGGCTTCCTGCTTTACAGCTAATACAAGGCAGATTTTTTTGCAGCATTTTATGAGTCATTCAAAACGGCTTTGTTCCAGTATTTCTTTGCAGCATGGATTTGTCATTGTATCATGGGAATAAGCTGTGACACCCGGCACCATCTGAAATGTTTGATCAAAAGAAGTAGAAACAGCCAGTGAAAGTATTTTTATGTTTGGCATTTTAGTAGCAAAGATGAACGTGCCGTGGGAGGTGCATAGACATGAATAATAATCCCTGAAAATCAACTCACAGAACTCACCAAAAATATTGTAGTGTAGTACCCACAAACTCTTTACTCGGCTTGACTTCACTGTCATTTTGAAAGAGATCGAATCTCTCAGTAATATCAATATTTGATTAATGCAAAGGCGTAGAGAGTGATGCCATTGCTTCTATATAAAGGATGTTATCATTAGTCTAGTGTGTGATTCTGCATCCCACTCCAATCCTGCTGATGAAGATGTACAACGAGTTCCCACAGGTTTACACCGAGGCATATGTCCCACTTTGACATTCTGCAAACACTCTCAAGCATCTCCTCTCTTCCACAAGCTTATTCCCGGCTGGCTCATTCATAGACCGTCTCAACAGACATTACATAAACTTAATATTCTCACAAGGCAGAAATAAATTTGGAGAATTGTGTCAATGTGTTTTTTTTGCTCATTACCTCAGGATTTTTACTTGTATTGGGTCACTGGAGTCAAACCAAAATTATATAATTAGCTGTTTAAGAGATTCAAAATTTCACAAGGTATGAATATTATACCCAGAAAGAATACAATAAATATTGCTGTCATGGAAACACTGGTTGACATGAGGAAATGGTCTTTGCCAGCCAAGTATTTAATAATGTGACAAACTACAGTAGCAGTACAGCAGTACAGTTGCCAGTACAATAGCAACACATTTGATAAGATGAGAGGCATACCTGAGTGGCCGAGCCTCTGCCCAGTGTGCCAGAGCATTGGCTAAAATCATTGTTCCTGTAGCGTGGAGGCGCCTCCGTCGGGCTCACCAGGCAGTCTAAGTTATCGAGGCTCCGATTAGTCGACAGCTCTTTCAGGGACGGCAGGGAGCTGTGGAAGTGAATGTAATAATCAGCCCCTCAGAAGTCAGAACCCGGAATAAGTGAGCGCTGTGTTTAATTGATGATATCCAGGAGAAACTTTAAATCACACTCTAAAAAGTTCCCCTGGGTATTTTTAAATGAAATACTTTCGAGATGTGTGGATAGTGATACGTGCTAGGGTTTAATATAGCAGCACAGAGGAAACAATGATTTCTGAGTACCACTGATAAATATGAAATTGACTTTCATATTGACTTTCTGATTCTTCGAGAACAAGTTTGATATGTTTCCTCTGTTCTGGCTTTACCCTTTAGGCACCTGGTGTTAGTGAAAATGTGTGTGCATAAGCAGCAGGGTGTGGTTGAGTGATTTCCATGAATTTGCATGTTATGACAACAGGGCTTGAGGAAGCAGGCAAGAGTAAAGTACCAACACACCACTCAGGGTACCTGCAAGGGAAGAGAGGGAACAAGGGGCAGAGAGGAAAAGTACTGGGAAAGGTTAGCCAAAAAGGTGGTGGGTAGTGGTGGTAGGGCAAGTGAGGGTGGGTGGAGGGCCACACTGCCTGCCTATGGATGACACTGACCTCAGATGCTGCATAGAGCATGCATTCTGTAGTGGAGACCACAGATAATCCTCCTGCATGAGAGCGTAGCAACGAGACCTGTCCGTGTGGATGTAGGGGTAAAACACATGGCAAAAAATTCATCTCCTACTGTTTTTGTACCGAATAAAGTCACGTCATTTCTTTGTCCCCTCATTAATATACATGTCTACCTCCATGAATAGCTTCTATAAACTTTTTTCCGACTAAGTGCTGCTGCACATCCGGAAAATGATTTGTGACAGGATGCTGCCACCTGCTGACTGCCTTTGGGGACATCAGAAAAGAATGTTTCTTCCCACAATTTCACAACAAATATCCGTTCGGAGCTTATTTCTATTCGAGAGAATGTAAAGTAAAAGAGCACAAACACAACTATGGCAATGAGCAGAATAATCAAGGTTATAATTGCAACGTGATGAATTTGTTTCTCTATGCTGTGGGACTCACTTGCGTTGAGGTGGAGGTGGCTGCTGCTCACTCAGAGAGTGCTGGGTGGCCTTCAGGTAGCTCTGGCGACGGGCAGTGGCTTTGGGGGAAGGTTTGGGACTTCCCTCTGAATCGTCACTGTCTTCTATGTCCCCCATAGCTTTCACATAGCTGCCGCTGCGCATCCTTCGACAGGGGATCTCAGTTCCCCCGGGCCGGCCACGACCCACAGTTCCTGCCCAGTCGCCCATTGGGACCTGGATTATGAAAACACAGACATACTGTTGTGAGACTCCTAAACCATGTAATGGCCAAACTTCAGGTGTAACCCTTAGACACTGTATGCGTTTCATGGTTTGTATCTAATTATTTAAAAATAAAAAATAATAATATTCAAAATATGATTTTGGGCATGTGCAGCAATGGTGCTTGAAAAAGAAACTATGACTGTGATGAACGTCATGAAAAATCTATAAATGTGACTGAATATAAACAGTGAGGATAAAGTATTAATGATAAACTTGGGGTTTTCAAAGTCTGAGACTGTGGGCCTCCCCTCAGACAAAGCTTGGAAAAAGGTGACCCTCACCCTCTTTAGTTTACTTGCTTAGTTTTGCTTAATTTCTGGATGCCTATAGGATCATGATTATGTTATTTGATCCCATAGACACTCAACAATGCAGCCAAGATAGCCTAATATTACTGTTTGACATAAATTCAGACTAAACAAAACACATAAAATAAAGGTCTGTTCTAAAGCATTTATTAGTTTCCGACTCTGTGAAAAACACTAAAATTCTCCAAAATGACTGTATCTCTGAACTCTCTCTTTAACTAAAGCTCACACATTTAGGCTGTTCTATGTGATCTTCTTTTAATAACTAATGTTTTTTCACTTCCATTCACTGCGCCTTCTCTGAAACAGTTTGGAGCCCCCCTGGGAGGCCCGCCTCCCACTCTGAAAACCTCTGTGATAAACAGAATAAGAATCAAACTAATCAAATTATCAGGTGCTTAAAACTGATGAATAAAACCCAACAAACCTCAATAAAACGATATAAATATACATGCAAACTTACAAAGAATGATGATGAAGATGAATACTCACTGGCCCTCCTACCTGAAGAAACTGTTGCGCCAGGTCTTGGTGGCACGACTTCGTTTTAAGCAGGGTCCTGTTAACTGTAGTAGAGCCCTTCTGCAACACTTGCCTGGCCTGGCTGAGGGTGAGAGTGGACCAGGAGCCCCTCTTCACCAGTATATCATCCTTGCTTCCCCTGATTCTTCCCTCCGCTTCCTTGGATCCTACCTGTGTCGCCTGGCATGCCAGAAACTTGAGGTCACTGCTGCTTTTCGAGGTCTTGAGAGTATGTGCAGAAATGGTGTTGTAGCCCTGTGGGATATGTCTGGGAGCGGCCTGGCTGTCTGACACAGCTCTACCAAGAGTCATCATGGTCAGTGGGTTGCGGTAACCTACAGCGATAGTGCCAGCTTTGGTAGTGTCAGTGTCCAGAGCGTCGTCTGAGCTCCAGAGGCCTAGTGCATTGGGCCTCGGTCTCTGCTTTGGCCCCTCAGTTTTAGCCCTATCTTTACTCTTGCTCCTGCGTGTTGGTCTACCACCGTCCTCGCCAGCTCCTGTAGTCATTCCTCCAGCAGATCGGCCATTTATGTTGCCTTTGATTGCAGAGTTTTCCAGGGACTGGGACTTGGCAAATAGCTTCTGCACAGAGTGCATCAGGTGGCGTATGCGTCCTGGGCTCTCACTGCGTTGCTTCGACATACGTCCTCTATGAAACTGCAGCGTGCTGAAGCCATCCCGCTGCAGAGGCAGGTGCCTCTCTAGCTGATCCAAAAGGTTGGAGGGTAACCGATTCATCTTGGCTGCTGCTGCAGAGGAGATGGTGGCTGATCCACTGGTGATCATAGGAGCACCAGTAAGGCCCAGACCCAAGCCCATGCCCATCGACAAGGAGGTGGATAGTGCACCTGCTCTACCGCCCTGTCCGACTCCACCACCACCAGCCATACAGGCCTGGGAGCAGTCAACCTGGTCAGCCTGGGAGGTGAAGTGCAGACGAGGGAAGGTGCTGCTGTTGGAAATCTGGGTGAAAGGCAGCAGGCAGTCAGGGGTCATGGCGGTGGGGCTGGTGGGAGTGCAATGGTGGAGATGTGGGTCCAGGGTGCCATAGTGGTTTATGGTGGGACTCAACAGAAAGGAGCTGTGAGGGTCAGAGGTCAAAGGATAGAGAGGCTTCTGTGAGCATCCCGCTGGTTCACACGAGTCCGACAGGTGACGACTGCGGTTGGCTCCTAACCCTTTCATGGTGGCTGAGGTGTCGGCCTTAGAACATGTCTCCAATCATTACGGGTCTACTGACCTAAAGGGCTCATCCTGCAACGTGAAAAAAAACAAAAAACACAGAAATGATCTATTAAACATGGAATTCAAGTCATTGTTAAGAAAGATCTCTCACTGGTGCTGATATTTAGTAATGCATTCTGATAGTTGTGTGGAAGTGTATTAAAATAAAACTTTTCTAATAGTTTATTTGCATTTTCCTGTCACATTTTAGTTATCCTCTCTGATTAAACAGTTCTTTTTATCCTGGTTCAGTGGCAGATTCTCTCAGGAATGTTTAATAAAAATGAGCCGATGTCTCCCTTTATAGAGATTATAGTTAACAGTGCATAACAGTAAAACAGCAATTTGCGTACAATATAAAAGCTCAGAGGGAGAGTTCTCCACATCCATACTTAAAGCTAATGAAAACATTAGAGTTAGAGTCCATTTAGAAGTGTTTTTCTCGCTGTGTCCTTGAATTTTAGTACAGTAATTGAGCTAAAGAAGACATTATAGAGTGTCTCTGCTGTGTGGCGCATTTCACAGAGGCAGCATAGCACAGCCAGTAAAGTGGATAACACAGCCATTGTCCTCTTCAGTAA
Organism: Bovichtus diacanthus; assembly: GCA_943590825.1. Taxonomy (NCBI): domain Eukaryota; kingdom Metazoa; phylum Chordata; class Actinopteri; order Perciformes; family Bovichtidae; genus Bovichtus; species Bovichtus diacanthus. The sequence goes on along the minus strand of CALSBV010012228.1, from coordinate 3,305,394 downwards.
GTTCCCATATATGCAAAAACCACCAGGTGGAGCACCAGTAGCAAGTGTACAAAGGACACTGTTAGGGTTTGTGGGAAAACACACATGAACATGCTATTGTTTTGAATTACATTTCAAAATGCATATGATTTAATACATCATATATACTAAAACAATGCCACTGCATGATAAAAATGTAATGAACATGTTTGTCATTTAAGAGATTTGATTCTTAAAAGCAAACAATGAAGAATACATGCGGGATGCTTACACAGTTTCTCTTGGATTTACTGTCTCCATCATGCTGCCACAAAACACATAAGAACAACGGAGCCATAAGGATGAAAATCAAAACACCAAAAGACTAAATCACAGATTATTCTCACTGCAAAGGACCAACAGCCAATTCAGTTTAATGCATGAACTGTTCCACCAGACAGCCAGAGGCCCAATCTACATGTACGGCTTGGAGCTACTCCGCTGACAATGCATAGGAGAGCGTGTGTGACTCACACATGTAAATGAGCTTTATATTTAAGGAGCTGTATTTGTTCCAAAGCAGGAAATAAACCCACATTTCAACTAATCATTTTTGATTCTCTGCCATTCTCTCGAATCCACTAACTGTGGGATAAACTGATTCCTTTCCTTTCTTACCATGGGGATAAATCTTCCCTAATGCTCACTAAAAACCGAACAATTCTGGTGCAAAAGCAAATATTTCATAGACGTATTTAAGTGGCATTGGTATTCAATAGATTTTAGTTATCTACAGACTGTGTATGTTTGCATTATATTTTGTAGGAAGAGCTCCTTGTTCTAAGTAACATTTTGAAAATAGTTCACCGGAGAGCTGATGGGGGATGACAGCTCGGATATACAGCTAATGGTCACTTTCTTGCCCGGGATAAATCTAAATCTAATATGGCCTCTTAGTCAATAGGCCATACAATTCCCAATGCAGCCACAATTTATCTTAACATAGCCCATAATGAGTTGTTGTCATACTGTAGCGTATATGATATATCTCTGCCATAAAGAGAAACAGGGTGGCCTTGCTAAGTGGCTCAGGCCGTAAAGAAACACAATGCAGAGCAAATCTTCTCCTTCCGTAGGCCTACTCATTCTCAAAGCTCACTGTCAACAGACAGTCATATTGCATCAAGGTTATGAAAACTCATAATTCACACAGTAGAAATCCATGCTGCATTAAATTCACTCCAACAGATGCTGTCTGTATCACAGTGGAGTGACTCACTGATCAGTCAATGGCAAGAGCCCTCTCCCACAGCAAGCATGAAATCTTGCCTGGGAGCAGAATGTGGAATGTTAACCGCACACATTTTCATTCCACTGTGTTGGTTTGCCACTTCTTACGTCTCCCTGACCTCCCATACACCCTCTACAGTGCGAGAGCAGCCACTTATCTGAGTCAGTGTTCCTGGACGGGCACAGCGGTGTGCTGACAAATACACCAGCGTTTTACAACGGCGTAGCCTGCTGTAATTCATCCACCCGAGCTGACTGTAGCCCCACGTGTTCACGTCCTGTAGGCGCCACTGCTGACAAACTGACACACACCTACACACTCACACACCAACACACACTGACACACGCATAAACGCGCTAAATGCCCACCCACCCGTCCAACGCAGCAACGAAACCCTGTCAAGTGATGAGCATCACAGGAGCAAGATGAGAAAGAAATAATATTCACAGTTCATGTAATTCCGTCACAGGTTCAGTACATCTGCCTGTGTGTGTGTGTGTGTGTGTGTGTGTGTGTGTGTGTGTGTGATGGTGGCCAGCAGGCTCTTGCATAATTACAAGGTGAATGAATCCTTGGACTGCATGTGATGTGAGCAAATATGTTTCTGCTTCGCTCGCACACACCGTAGGGATGTAATAACTGGCTGTGGGAATTATCTCAGAAAATCTTGCACATTCACTGAGTGACAGGAGCGCTTTGTCTCTTTCACCAGCAGCTACATATGCAGCACATGCATCATCAAAAGCGCAACCTCAAATGATCTCATACGCAAGTGCCATATTGGTTGCAGTTGTAGTGCACTTATGTAATGTGGAGAGTGATCTTGCAGTTGTTTGTGTATTCCGGTCCTGTAAGGGTAATTTGGAGGGTAAAGACTCACGCAAGCATTTGGTTGATTGGTGTGTGAAGTAAAACCACAGCCCCGATGAAACATTATGGATAATGAGATTCGACCAGAGTCTTTACAGTTCCTCTACAGTCAGTATTCATGTAGCACATTCAAAAAGGGATCTTTTTAAAGACCTTATAGAGCATGTTAAGATGTAGAATGTATGAAAAAAAATAAGCACTGAGCAAAAAGACGAAGATTTACGAGTCTTAAAAGAGAAAACGGACATTAAAGTCTTTTATCTCTTGTTGAAACACAAAGAAAGTAATTTGATAAATTAATGGATGTGGATGTAAAACAAAAGGGCTTTTTAGAACATTAGCTGTCTTTACTAATTTTATAAACCAAGTAATATGTCTGCAACCAAATTCTCCCATTGACAAATCACATAATGGAAAATGTGTTATTATAATCTAGAGCAGATCAAAGAAGCACTGCCTATTCCCCCTACACTACACTACAGTGCTAATGAGGTCTAAAGAACAAAACTGGATGGTTGATCCACTAGGGCCTTTAAAAAGCATAGTTATGTCTCAAGCTTTAACATAGGTAACATGGAAAAGTTATTTTTCCATGGAGAGTCAGAGCAGGTCAGAAGGAGTGTGTTGTAGTCACGGCGTAACCTTGGGTATAAAAACTGGCTACTATGCATGTACTGTAGAAAATACACTTTAACTGTTATTATGATTAACCCAACATTGACATATTATCTACTTTTACGTTGATATCCCAAACTTCTTAGTATAGAGTTGCCTATTTAAACATCTAGCAGATATCAAGAAAAATTTCATTAGCATTCATGTTCATGTCATGTTTCTGGCCACCTGATAAATGTACTGTAAGTCCAATATTCATGCTACTTTTATATCTGGCTCTTTAGCTGCTAAATGCACAGTTCAACAATAAGGCTTGCCTGCTTGCCCAGGGCGAATACAAATGCTACGTCAAGCTAGTAAAAAACTAAATAATAGAAAATGCTACGTCAAGCTAGTAAAAAAATAAATAAATAAATTAAAAAAAATTTCCCCGCAGCTGATGATGCAAGTAGTTAAATAGTGAGCCATCTCGCTTCCTTCTCAACTCTGTTGAGAGTTGCACAAAGGCAGTACCGATCAGGCACTTGCGAGAAAATGGCAGCGGGTAAACAGAACGTTTATGAGCTGAAACGCAAGACTGCCTTTAAATTATCCTGGAAACGGGAGTTAAGTTAGCTGGCGTTAGAGGATGTGGGTGAAACTCAGGATTCATTTACTTAAATGAAGATCGAAAATGACAACTAACTGTAGTCTTTGTTGTTATTTGATAACCGCTAAAAGGGGCAAGTGAAAATGTACTTCAGGCAAATAAAACATTAACGTTGAACATCCAGCAGATTTGTGGTAAAATTAGCATTCATTAACATCATTTTCAAAATCATCATTTTGAGTCATGTTTCTGGCCACCTGACAGATGTAAATCCAATATTCGCACTCCTTTTATATCTGACTCTTTAGCTGCTAAATGTTCGACTGTGTTCACCAGCTAGTCGCTAACTGTGTCTGTCGACTGTGGTGCTGAGCAGGTAGTGTACGTTTGGTTCATCAGAGCTTTCTTTGTTGAAAACAGCTGGCGTTGAAAACGATGCCATGAGAGCTGTGGGTTCATCTCGACCAGCAACTCCTTTCACATTGCATGTAGTCATTTGATCCGTTGTTAATATAAAAGTAATGAATAATATAGCCGCTTTAAATATCTACGAGCAAAATTATTTTATTCATGACATTTATAAAGCTATATCAGAGGAGCTGCTACTTAATGTTAGGTGAGATGGTGCCGATTACTGACTGCATATCTTTTTACTTCACTCTGATAGATCTGGGCATTGAATAAAAATGACATCCTGTCTTTTTCTTTCCACTTTTTCTTGACCTCAAAGGAAAGTGTCATGAAGTCAAGGAAAGATGGACAACCGCGGTGCTAAATGTGACAATACTTACACTAGGCTACGTAATTATGCGGATGTTATCGACGTTGGTGTGCTGTCACTTTAAATGTTGCTACAGCAAAGATTTGTGTGCATTATTTCTTTCCTTTAGCAAAAGATGGTCCAATGTACTCCATGCTGAAAGAGATAAGTAAGGAAGCATTGAGGCACCTTTCCTTAGCGTTTAGAGAATTTGACCAGCTCTCATCATGGATGCCACATACTGTAGATACTTTGGGGTCATTTCACTCAGTTAGGAACCTTCCTAAGCAGAAAAAAAAACGTTTCGACCGCAGCCCTGGTTTTTATTTCACCTTCTCTGTTCCCATCATGTGACTCTGAGTGGCACCTAAGTCAAGTCAAAATCAAGTTACTAGCACCTTTAACATAACACAGTAACATTGAGAGCGTGCCAATTTCAGATGCTACATCTACCAAACAGTTGTTATATTGTAAATTTGGTCATTATGAACTCTCTCATTACACCATCTCCCAATTACTCCATGAAAAGTGGCATCTGGAGACGGATGAAAGCGCTTTGGTGTCCTGATTCAGGGATTAAAGCAAGTTTAAAACACAAAAATGAGACCCATTATGTCAAGAGGTAATCAGATGAATAATGTCAAATTGATAATTCAGCATAGTTGTGTCTGAAGATAGAGCATTTGTCACAAAAATGAATTAATGCCTTGAAAAAATCAGGGATCCTCTGATGTAACAACCACTTAATTATTACGATAAATTACTCATATACTATATAATACTAGCCGTTACTGTACAGTATACTACGTACATGTACTTCTGTGATTGTCTGAGATATGGGACTTCTGAATTGGCTCATACACAACGTGGCTGTCACATGTTATTGTGCAGGAAAATCAAAGCCAGATGGCAAACAATATACAAGCACAAATGTTATCGAGGCTGCAGCTTTGAATAATGTTCATTGCTGGAAGACGTTTGAGACTTTCCAAGTACCTCGCAGTTATGTAATGTTGTTTCTAGATCTTGGGCTGACAGAAAAAAAAGCCCAGGAGGAAAAAAATATATATTTATAGTATCCTTTAGGCTTTGCATCACATTTTCAGCTGTCAAGGTAGAGATGTAATTTAGGGCACTCCTGGTGAACTAATAAACTATTGGGGACAAGCTTGTAATGCTGTCTGTTTGTGGGCAAGTGGGTAAAATTAGGGATTATATCTTTACTTCCTTCCTCATGCAAGGTTATGTGCAATGTCCATATTTGTCATTTAATAGCATTAAAAAGCTACATTCTGTTCAAAATAAAAAGCTGAAATCAATTATACAGTCAATTACAAATTCAGCCGCTTCAGCTTTCAAGATCATTGTGATTAACAGCCATGAAATTGTCTTTTACTTAGTCTTGAAACCTTAAATTGTCAACCTTAATGTCAATTCATTCAAATCTAAATAAAAAAATGACATGTAGGTGTAGCTACATTAATACAAAATAACTAGTAAATATTTTTTTTAAACTGCAGAGTTTAAAAAGAAAGAGAAGAAATGCTGAGTATAAAGTTTTACTGCATCAATATACTTTCGTTAGACTTTATCATTAGGAGTTTTTCACCAGTGCCTCCATACAAGCACTGAGTTCATTAGTCAAATTAAGGAAAGGAGGGCACATTGCGAAAACATATATTTATTTCCTAGTGTTTTTAATGAATGGGGGAAAAAATGGAAAGAAAACATATACTATGAAGTATTTTAGGATAATTTTTACACAGAGGTGTAAAATCTAACAAATGGGGATGGAACTCTGAACATAATGTACTTTGACAAAACAATCATCCTCACTGGGCCGGTGCAATTGCTGCTACTTTGTCAAAAAGCGCCATCAATGGCCCATTGGGAGGTGGTGTCACGTAGCCCAATGCTGACATACAGCCCCTGTTAGATATACACGAGGCCTGCTAACAAGGAGAACTGTTGGGCTGTGTCCCGCAGAGCCACCGAGCAGGCCTGTAATAAATGTCTGCTGTAGCTGTACCCTTCCTCTTTCAGCCTCGGATGAGCAGAGGGAGGGGAGGGACGGTGAAGAAAGAGGTATCGATCTGGTCTCGCTCCTTGTTCTAAGGGTGAATATACAGCTGCTGGGTATTGGTTTTTGCAGTCTCCTTCAATAATCACCTTTTTCTCATTGCTTCTGGCGGGCATCTACTCTCTTTCAGCCACATGTACAGTACATTCACACGGAATTCCACTACAATTACTGATTGTATACAGAAACTGAATTCTGTATATTATCAGCCTATTTCTTTGTCTGTTTCTATCTTTCATAAACTTTGCTTATACTGACGCAAAAACAGTGGGAAGACTAATTTCAGATTCATATAATAAAATGTTTGAGAAGCAGGGAGAATGTATCACTCTTCCTCCAAGCTACTACAAGTACAAGGTCCGTGTTTCCAGTATTAACACTTTAGATGAGCCAACACCGTCCATTATCCCCACTGTCTGGTGACAATCTACTGATATCGTGTTTCAGTCACAAAGTTATATCATCAGTGCTGTGGATAAACCAAGTGTTGTTTTTTTACTGTTGCAAGTGTTGTTGTCTACTGCCTGGGGGAAAGCAAGAGCAACAGGGCTAATCAGCTCAAAACTGTGATACTTTTCCATAGATGTCCTATAAATAACTCAGGAGAATAAGAACAATGATTTTGTATTTAGGGTTTTTAAGAATTAGTAGTTGTTTTTTTTAAAACTCCAATCAAGGAAAGTCCATAAGCCTTTTGAGTGACAGATGACATAATACATAATATATCTAAGTGTTCGAGCAACATTAACGGGACAGTTTGACATTTTGGGAATACGCCTTTTTGTTTTCCACTCTCATATCTGTCTGTTAAATATAAGTCTATAGAAAGAAGCCGGTTAGCTTAGCTTAGTGTGAATTCTGAAAACAAGTGGAAAGAGCTAGCCTGCTCTGTCAAAAGGTCACAAAATCCTACCGACACATTTAAAGCTCAAAATTTGGACTATTTGTTGGCTGTGACCAGTCATTTCCTGAAAATAGTCAGACACATAACCTCCCATTAAATGATGAAGTTTAATTTGTACACTTCTATACTGGTACATTAAAAACAAACTAGATAACGTGTGGTAATATGTGAGCTATAGCACATTTTTTACTTTTTACCTTTGGACAGAGCCAGGCTCACTGTATCCCCTGTTTTCAGTTTTTGTGCTATGCTAGGCTAGGTTCATATTTACCATATATATATATATATATATATATATATATATGGGAGTGGGTTCAATCTTCCAATCTAACTCTCTGTAAGAAAGCTAATAAACATATTTCTCAAAATGTAAAACTATTTCTTAAACATGACCAAAACAGGCAAGGCCAAAAAATGCACATCCATTTCACAAAAAAAAAAAAAAAACCCTCCTCCCTCCTTTCTGTTTCTGTGTTGCTGAAAAGGCCAAGTCCATGACCAGGAGGGATAAACATCTCATGTGATAATATGAGTTACACAACTTGACTTTTTCTGTTTTAGCATGCCTTGATTGGAAATGCTTTTTGTTTCAAGGATTATCAGTACCATTGAGTGTCTGATCAGCTGGAAGCTAAAATCACTGAGACATAACGGAGTGATTCTGACAGTATAGTTGTATATATCCACAAAACATTTTTTCAAATTAATTCATTTGTACGCCCAAGAGGCTGTATCACTAAAACATTTTTCTCCGAGGAAGCGATGCAGATGCCCAACGTTGGTCAGTCACGTTAAAGGAAGAGGAAGGGGTTGTTAAAATAGTTAGAAGGAACAATCAGCCGCAGCCAGGAAAAGTGTACTTCTTAATACAACATGTAGTCAAACTTCAGATATAGTTATTCTTCCTGTCCACAGTGGACCTGCAGATGTTCACAGCTTCTTCATGTAAAAAAAACACTTTTATTTTAGATTAACAATATATTATTTGAGGTTTCTGAATGGTTAGCATTTTTGGCATTTATAAAAAATGTGGGGCTTTACATTACGGCACAAGCTACAGCAGCTGACGGCTTTCATAGTGCTCCCCTGTATATATTGAAGGTAGAAGCTATCCAAAACACCTGCTCATCTCATCAGTGACTGTCTTCTTAGAGAACTGAGGCAACTTTGTTAATGGCACGCAAACACGACTTCCAAAATCTGAAAGCATCTTCTATTCACATTGTTGAACATGGGGGATGTTGCTCTCCAAATGTGTAGCCTTCTGAAATATTCAGAGCTAGGAGCATTTGGCGTTCATAGGATTCTCATCAGTGCTTTGCCCATTAAAGCGATCCCAATGCACCGCTCTCCCTCGTTCAGCACTGCACGCACTGAAGTGTAATTAGAGAGAGAGGTTGCACATTTCCCTTGGGCCATTTACCATTTACTGTACTGCTGCTGGTTCCTTTCTGCATGTTTTCATTTGGTAACATCTTGTGCCAGCTCTTCAGCACTGCCTGACCAGAGCGGTCCACTTCAGTGACTCTGCAAGATTGAATGCACGGCAGTGCTGAATAGAAGGGTTAACATTTATCGGTGTGATTCAAATAAAGGATGTAATCCAAATATTTTCTTAATTCGATAGCCATGCAATAACGTGAGTGTAGAGATGTGTAAATCATTACCATCGCTTGTTAGTGAGATTAGACTATTAATAAGATAATAGGCCTAAGAGTAAAAGGCAAATTCTAGGTTTGAAAAGAAGCGACATGATTTTGAATGTATGTATCTATGTATTTCTGTCTCCATACAGCAGAACAATAGCAGAAGCTGTAGGAACGGCCTTGAGAGCTGTGAACTTCCCTCCCTGTCAAAATGACTTTGACACTGTATTGTTCTCAGGCGAAACAAGACTTAAAGCACCCAGTACGCTGCATGTTACGCGATAACCTCTGCAGTCATGTGCTGTTGTGTCATGTATGCAAAGCATGCTCAGCCCAGTGTCTACAGTGTTAAAACACACTAACCCTACATTCAGCACAGCTCTTGGGCCCCTGGGGAATTACTGCATGCTATTGGTTAGTAGCTGCTAGGGTGAATCTTTCACCAGTGCTCATTTAAAATGCTGTCAACGCATTAATAGTCCCGCGGGCTTGGGTTTAGAGAGGAAACGCTTCAGTCTACTCTGGAAACAGAAAAGGCAAAACAGACAATACTATGCCATAGGAAGTAGTACAATTGCTTTGTTTGAGCATTGTTTGAGTTTTAAACTAATCTGCTGTCTGGCATCATGCTCTGCACAACTGTATCTTAATAGCCCTTTGCATATTGGGGTTAATTCTTTGCAGGCTGGATTAAATATATCCGTTTGATTGTGAGCTGTGTGTGGTTTATCTCTTATTTCAATGCTAGCTGACCGCAGAGAAGGACTGGACTTTCTCCAGTATACATCAGGACAGTGACCTGAAATTGTCAAATCATGTGCACATACAGTAAAATGATGAGTGCTTGTGTCCACTCAGCTCATGCATTTTCTGAATTTTCGTTCTTCAACAAGACAAAAAGGATTCTTGATGACAATTAATATGACACCAATCTGAACGTTATAAAAAAAAAGGTTAAGGTTCAACATCAATATGCCCTGAATGAGCAACATATTGCTGCATTGGGGGTTTGCAGTTGTATTACCATGAACCACAAGCGTTTCAGCTAAATCATATTCTAGCCCGGGGTGTCATATTAAATGGATTTCTCAGAGATAGTCCCGCATAAATCCTATGGGATGCAAGATCAGGGCGCAGCAGCTGTCCCTAGCTGCTTAAATTGGCCCCGGCACTCAAAACAAAATAAAATTAATATGCTGTTTTGCTCTCTGTAATGTGGAGGGATTAGAGCATCCAACAGTATCAGGATTTAGGATTGAGTGTGTACTGCATATGACCAGACGGAGCGGTGCAACTGCAGCCGCCGTGGTCAGACAGGGCAGAGCAGAGGGCTGGAGGAAGAGCATATCTGTCCATTAAGAGCCACACTTCAACCGGAGCAGAGACTGTTGAGAGGATTACAGCAAGGTCATATTAAATATGCGCAGATTTTTTTTTTCTTTCTAAAAAGCGCTGCAAAGTGGTCTAATTAGAGTGAACATCAAAGCTTGTTTAGCCAGCAATGGAAGTAACAGGATCAGAAGAAGCCACAGGATCACATTTATAACTATTAGTACTGAATATATAGCAGTGTTAGGTCTTAGCGTGGTAAGACGGTGTTGGCGGTGCTCTCCATCGGTCCTTAATTACATCATGAATCTGTTTTTAATACTGATACACGGATGAAAATGGAAATAGGTCAATCTCATTGTCATGCCCGAATCCTGACCACCAGCCCAACCTTTCGGTACAATACCTCCATTTCCAAACTAAGGCCGAGGTACACATCCAGCCAATAAATGATTCCTCCAGCTCCTCCCCACAGCAGGAGCGTAGGTCTGCACTCCAACCCCCAGCATATGTGTCACTTTATAATTGTAAAGCTAGATACAAATGAATTATCTGCACATCAACACCCTTCATGGTTGGGTCACGGGAGGAAAATGGCTTCTCTCTCTGACAATATCTCTTAATGTCCATTTGCAAGTTAATATCCTATTCCAAAGGTAACTCATGTCTCCTGTATGTGTCATTGAAGGTGCCCTGAAAAGCCTGAATGTAAATGTGTGACCTTTCTGGACTATAGAATGAGATTGTGTCATCAGGTCGTTGCAACATTAAAATCGGCTGATCTTTCCTGGGGGTAATTTAGAGATGTAAGTGATGAGTAATCAATCAGGAGGTTAAACTCAAGAATTCTCCTCAGTTGTAGACACTGAATTCAAATTTCAGTCTTCCATCTGTAAGAGAATAGTGCCAGTGGAGTTGAGCACACAGACAAGTGTGTTATACATCAGATAACTGTCAATCTGTTCTTCACATGCTCTGTGACAAAATAATCTGACTCAGATGCATTAATGAGCAAGATGATACTTCAGATGTGGGCACTTCATCTATCACATTCATTACATCCTGAGCATCAGACATATTCAAAAAAATATATATTATTGAACAGAATCACAGTCACCGGTGGACAAGGCAGGCCCGCTTTTCCACCAACTGTGAGAGCAGGCTGGTGAAACTGTAGGACCCTTAGGACTTTGGAGATTCAGCAGAGGGAGCATTGGTCACAGGGCAAGCTGGCTCTGCCAGTTGGGCTGGGGCTGGAACAGTTTTGGGGCTAGAGAGAGACACAATGGGCAGGGTCATGGCTCTGCACTTGTCTCTTCTTTTAGGCATGAACATGCCTCTCTCTCCTTTAAAATGCTCGAATGACGTGGTGCAACGGAAGAAGGATTCTCTGAGAACTTTCCTGTCCTTGTGTTGAAGGGTGATCTGTAATGCGGCCTATGACGACGACAATATACTTAGTTTATTAATCTGTTTTACTATGAGGGTCACCAGATCCAGCTTCAGCTTGTTGGTGTCGTGTCATAATGAACAACTGGTTAACATATTCCACAAGATGATTATGATTGGCCAGGTGTGGAGAGATTCCTAGTCTCTAAGCATCTTGCAAAACCTGTTGCAAAGTCTGTAGCTAGCACATCATCTAATGGGGGATGTCTTAGAAAATAGTGTAGCCTGGAATTTGTCAGATCAAATCTGACAATGGGGCTCCTGAATGACAGAAGTTTCAGCCATAATCTTCCACAAATTCGCAGATATTATCAAGTACGCCCTATAGACACCTGATAGCAGGCAGCCTGTACAGTGTTGATGGACTGGAGGTAAACACTGAATACTCGCCAGTGCATGTCTCACAGATGACGCACTGTAGCTCCATCTTGGGAGAGTGCAGGGAGTTCTTCCATTGCTGCTGCTGCCATCTCACTGCTGACAAAGCTCATCAGTCAGTGCTTTCCAGCTGGTATGTGATCCCATGCATGCTTGACACCAAGGGACATGAAGCAGAGTAAACGTGGATCAACGGTAGCAACCAAGACGGAGCATGATGGGCAGCGTTTAGCCAGCGCAGTGTCAGACTAATTTATCCTTGACTACGCTGTCATCTTGCAACTGAGTTGAGTGGCTAAGCCTATGGAGCAGGCGAAGTGAAAATAGAACATCTTTCTGTGGGTTTATATGCTATATTTTAAGCCTCAAGCAGGAGGTTAAGTTTATGGTACACAGCTTCTTTTTTTTTTTACATTTCTTTTTTCTTTCCTGCTTTTTGGAAGAAGCAGGTATATTATCCAACATATGAATGTATCCAAGGTTACGTTGTTTTTCCTGTAGCATTGTAGATTTCTGTGGATAGAAACAGTGCATTGAACAGCAGAAGAACAAGCCTGCAAATGCAATCCAAACTGTGTCAGACACCAGCTTGACTCATCTTCATTCTCAGTTTTATATATATATTCACAGCTCATGATGTGCTTGCCAACACACTGGGATTATAGTACAGTAGAGCATCTACATACAGTATTTAACTTCCCCAGTGATGAAGGGAAGAGCTGTTTCATTGTGAAAAAAAATACCTTTTTATGATCAAAGCTTTAAGAATAGAATAGGACAAAATAAAAGCATGCAATAATAATTAAGTTTTCACTCAACATTCAGACTGAAATCCATAGTCAGCAATATGAAGAACCATATAGGGGATGCCCCTGGTTCTGAAAGTAATTTTCCCCATTGTAAAGACCGTGTAGGCACAACATTCTTCTAGCCAAAGAAATTCTTGAGTCAAGCAATCATTTGAGTAATTCTGCCACCTTAGGCAAGAGTGTTGTCTAGCTAATATTGTTAAAGACCAGAAAATAGTGTGGAGAGAGAGACAACCACATGTGGAGCAGAACAGTTTAACTGAACATCAGCTCAAGGTCAGCATGAAGAGTTACAGGGTTATGGTGAGCTAGTTCAAATCAGATTAGCCTCGAGTATAGATGCAATTAATTCAGTGGCTTAATTTTTAGTTATAACTTGATATAATTTAATTGACAAAATGTTAAAGTCCAAAAAATAATAATCTCAACATCTTTATTTTCATGTACTATTAATAGTTTTATATTACTGAAAGGAAGAGAAAAAAAAAAATCTATTTCGGGAAATATCAGAAATGCTCTTTTTCACCCCGGTCAGCTGGAGGGGCGTGTCAGTGTTTGTGTTTGATTGACAGCAGCTGGCAGGCTGAGCACTGGCAGGGGAGCAACAGGAGAAGTTAAGAAACTTGTGCTGCAGTTTACAAGCCATGGGTAGACAGTGTGTTAGCAGTATTATTGAAGAGTAAGGACTACACCAGCAACTAAATGGACCAAAGTGACATTTGCAGGTATGTTTACATGTTGTTTAATGTGCTGCAGCTGACAAGCTAATTAACTATCTAGCCTGCAGTGCATATTTACCCAGTGAAAAAAGATTTGAAACAAACTCTCCATCTACGTAGACAAGACAGATAATAAACGGGTAATCCGACAAAAAATAGGAAGCACTATCATGAAACCAAAAAATATGAAATATAAATGTCTACATTTTGCTTTCTGTTTTTTTGCTCAAATTAAAACACAGGAAATGTGATTTAAAGATATGACAGATATATATTCTGTAGCAGACAACAAAAATTATTTTAATTTCACTTGGACTTAAGGTATAACAGAAGCTGAAGGGACTAAAAGGGCAGGTTTGTCTTGCTTCATCTGCAGCCAGATGGCCAAGTATGGCAGCAAAAGAAAAGCAGAGACGAAGTGAGAGTCCATTCCTGTGGTTTAACGCAGTAAGACAGGGTGTTGAGCTGGGCCCGTCTCCTGGGTACTCTTGTCTCCCTGAGCCTGCTGCACAGCACAGACACAGACACTGTGGGCTGTGATAGGTGTGTGGGCCACAGGATCACAGCAATTGTTAAAAGCAATCACAGCATCCAGTAAATTACTGTTATCAGTGAAACGTTTTGAACAAGCCCAGACATCTGCATGAGCTGACGTCACTAAGTGACTGAAGAAGTTTTGTTTGATCCTTGTTGAATCAGTGCAACCTTTATAGGTCAGTGTAAGGTCAGTAAGTTGCTGCTGTTGCAGTTTCACATTTCTCTACCGTTAAATCCGCTGGTGGTGAAGGTTCACATCCACGCAGAAGATATATCCTGATGATTAGTTTCTGTTTCGTGTTTTGCATATTGTTGGGATAACATAACATCAGAACTTTGTGTAACATATGAGCGATAGGAGGCCTTGATACGTTTAAAGTTTGTATACATAGTGTTAAATCACAGTTTAATTATATTTTTCCTTCAAGTTGCTTACTGTTAAAAGTTCAATGTGTAATTCTGAGCCACCTGCTCCAAAGAAATAGGGGGCAGTATTTCACCTCCAAACTGGTTCCATACTATCTCTAATGTTCACATTTTAGTTGTAGTAGTTTGGCATATTTATTGTATTCTAATGTATTCTTCATATTGTGTGTTGCATTTACTCCTGTGTAATGTCAGTCAGTCAGTCAGTGGGCAAGAATACCAAAATTCTCTGAGAGCACTGCCATCTTCTAATATTCACGTGGGGCTTATCCATCTGTGTTTACTGGGCACTAATGTTAACGGGGGGCTGTAGTCCGTGTAACGTCACGTTAGTTTGTTTATTGGACTAAATCCAAAGTAGCAGAAACTAGAAAACAACCCGCATATTTGTGTTGTCTTCCCGGTGGCGGCGCAGCCAGGAGAACTGCCCGCCGGGGGAGGAGAGAGGTCGGCCGGAACTTGGGAGCCGCAAGCAACAAGGAGCTTGCAGTTCCCCATGCTGTGGCTGAACTCGGGCTGACTGCTAACTGAAGCTACGGCGTTTCCCGGGGCTGCCGACAAGGTCTACGCTCGGCGAAACAGCCTCCTGGCAGCTGCGAGGACAAAGCGAGGTGGTGCGAGTGGTTTTCTCGTTTCTGCCACTTTTTAATGTAATCCAATAAACTGACACAGAACATGTCTGCAATATTTACAAGCTGTACTTCTTCTCCTTCTGTACTGGGCAGACTGGCGCTACAGTGTCTCACTATCACCTCTAGAGGAACAAGCGGTATTACAAGACTGGACGGAGCGGAACTAGTCAGTCAGCTGATAATGTCAGTAGATATCTCTGCAACACAATACAGAGACGTCTTTGGCACAACGTCAACACTCTTCACATTCTGTTGATGATGTAATTGAATTGTTTTAATGGTTTAAGTTTAAATTCTGGCATATCTTACACATTGAACCTTTAAGTGCGCAACTACTGGTAATTTCCACTTGTTTAACAGCCATTTGATTAGATGTCCAATTAAAAGATAAAACTTAAGAAACAATTTATGCTGTTTGGGCTATTCTTCATTTTGTGGTTTGGGAACAGTCCAACTTATTTTTGGACGGAAAAGAATATAATGTTTGTGAATAAGAACTCAGTAAACAATTCTCTTATTATTCACTGGACTACCCCGGGGGACATTTTTTAAGCAAGGAATACAGAAAATTTGATATTTGAAACATTCATTAAGGTTTTGTACACTGATTGATTTGTTACATCAGTGGTAAAAGACTGAGCACAATAAACAATACCACACAACAGTAACCACCAGTAGATATTGTATATTTGCATAAAGCAGATATTAAAACACGCAGACATGAACAGCAGCATCCCCCATTCATTAAACTCTAATCTGTGTATGATTTCTTTCTCTCTGACTCTATGACTGACACCAATATCAAACGTTCACATTATTGTGTGAGCACAGAATAGAGTCTTAACATTCATCTCAGAAGTGTATTACTGATTCTCACATTGTCACCACCACTAACAGCCATGGGATTCTGTGTCGAGTCACAATACTCGTGACAACAATGACAAACGCTTGGCTCACTTTACGCTCTGAGCATCACCACAAAACAATTCCACCATCAAAGCTCGGCCTTGACAAGAGCCTTCTACTTCGCTCTGAACAAAAATAAATTACAAAAGCTTCCAAATATGCAGAACCTTTTATTTAGCAAAGAATGTCACTAAAACTTTCTAAATGTATGCATCTAAAAGATTCACCAAAATGATGGCGGCAACTCACTGATTCTACTGCCATTATCATTTCTTTCCTTAAAGCAGCTATAACCAATATAGGCTACTTATATTGACAATAGATCAAATGACTTCACGAATGCGAAAGGGGTCACTGATTAAACTACAGATAATTGTTACCCAACTCTGATCTACAGAACATTATGCCGACTTTTATGCCAATGTTTTGGTTTTCTGGCCTAAAACTTTACTGTTTTGATTTACTCTCATCGCTAAAGCTGTTTTCGCAAAAAAGCTATAAAAAACGTCTGTACACTGCCTGCTCGGCACCAAACAGCAGACAGACAAAGTACAAAGGCAGGCAATGAACATAGTGGAGCATTTATCAGCTAAAGAGCCAGATACTTCTGTTAGGAGTCGGTGGAGACCAAACACAGAGCTAAAAGGAGAGTGACCAACTTGCTAGCAAACTATACAGGTCCAGCAGATACAGAGCCACATTATTATTCATTTTGAGTCTTGTTTCTGGCCAACTGAAAGTTGGCAAGTTTATTATTCACTCACTTCTACCTGTACTTTGGTCTCTGCCAACTCCTTAGGGAAATATCTGGCTCTTTAGCAGTTTAATGCTTCACTATGTTCACTAGCTAGTCGCTAACTTTACGTTATTCTGTTTGGTGCTGAGCAGGTAGCATACAGCCGATTATCAAAACTTGTTTGCTGAAAAAAGCTGCCTGCTGTGGCTGAAAATTTGTGGAAGAGGGAAGTGAGAGTGAACCAAAACAGCAAAGTCTCTGACATTAAAACCAAAACAATGAGCTGAAAGGTGCTAAAACACTCCGTAGAGTTGAGAGAAAGTGCAGAGTTGGGTGATAACTCTTTGTGGATTCATCACTATGAGTGTCCTGCATTCCATATTACAGATAGTAATTAAATCCATTTTTAATCAAAATATTTCTTAGTGCAGCTTTATTATCAGCGGTTTGATCCAAATATGACATTAAGTGGAGAATACATGTTACTCGGTTGAGTGCATTTGACAGAGACACTAAAATAAAATAAAAAAGGCTGATGTTCTTGTATATTTCAATGAAGTCACAGTTGTACTTTCATAAAAAAAAAAAAAAAAACAGTGTTAACACTGGTAAATTGCCCTTGAATATACAGATATAAACAGACTTAAGAGGATTGTTGATGCATGTAGCCAGACTGGAGTCGATAGAAGCCACACATGAACACATTTGTATCATAATAAAGACATAGAAATGGACTTAAAAGTGTAATTTATATGCTGTTAATTGAAGCAAACACTAACTAATGCTGGTATAATCCTTCAAGGTAGCACATGGACAAGTTCATACTGTAAGTAAATGGGGTCTAATTGGCAGAGTGACCCATACATGAAGCATTTGTTCAGTTGCTACTTTCTTTCGATAAGGAAGTGTTGGAGCCGAGGGTGAGATAGCGCGGCTGAGTGCTAAACCTGTGACTGATGAACACAAAGCAGGCTGCATTTCTCGGAGTATACCCTCTGCTGGAAGGACACTCATTTACCAGATTGATGGGGCGCTTTATTGCCTGCCACCTCTCTTCCTTCTCTCTCACCATCCCCTCATCTCCTCCCTCTCTCTTATACCTAGTTCTCTCTTTATCTCCTCCTCTCTCAACACACATACTGTAAATTCACACACACTCTCTCCTCTCTGTCTCTTCCACACACACAAACACACAATCTTCTTCTGGCCCTGTGATTGCTTTGTGGAAGGACAATGAGACTCTCTCCTAACCTCTTTAACACCTCCACCACCACCTCATTGGTGTTCAACAACAGAAACACAAGCAAGAAAGAACACGCACAGATGCTTTAAGCTATTCAGACTCAAATTTTACCATCACACACATGCTTTTAGTTACACAACTAACAAATGCTTTTCATTAACGATTCGCTATTCTTATGATTAAAGGTACCCTGCTGTGACATTTTTGACGACGAGTTGTGCTATGGAGCAGCGTTTTGTTTGTCCCGTGCTTATGGACGTGGGTGATGCAAAACACATCTAGAGTCCCACTGATCTACAGGTGGAGGTAATGTACCAAGAAATGCAACAACGGGCAAGCAAAGGCAAGAAAGAAGAAAATTGCTAGCAAGTAAAAACATGGATATAAACAATGCAGGTTTCAAAATATTAAAAAAATCAGCAAATCCATCATCAAGGATGCACACAACACAATTTGGTGAGTCACACTGAATGTAAACAGAAACTTTTTTTTACAAGAAAACAGCACAGTGTACCTTTACTCATGAAGTTTGCCTTTAAATCTCCATCACAATTACAAAGAGCCCAAACATTTTCAATTTAGAGTGAAAATTAACATTTGAGAAGCTGGAGATAGAAAGAATAGCTCAGAATAGAAATAGAATGAATTTATGCTAAAAATCAAAGTACTTGAAGTGGCTATAATCAATATTTTTATGTTAACAATGGATCACCTGACTGTGTGATGTGAAAAAGGTCGCTTAAGGGGATAAACTCACCAAGATTTTTCTCTCCACTCTGCATCTCTTTGTCTTTATGATCATTGTTTTGGTTTGTTTTATGGCCCACAACTTTACAGCAACTGTTTTCAGCAGAAAGCTCTGATACGCCTCCTGCCCGGCACCTAATGGCTGACTGACAGATTTGGCTGGTGGAGCATTTAGCAGCTAAAGAGCCAGATATTTCCCTCAGGAGTTGGTGGAGACCAAAAAGCAGACCTAAAGGAGAGTAAATATTGGACTTGCATTCATCAGGTTGACAGAAACACAATTCCAAATGAATGCTAATGTTCCTTCGTATCTGCTGTTTGCCGTCACGTTTGCCATATAAATTGGTTTACAGCTTGTCACGCTGCTCACTTTGGCCAAAAAAATTAATAAATGTAGATTCAAACAAATAATCAAAATCAATATTTACCAATCCACTAATCATTAAAACGAAGCGTTTCAGCACTTGTTTTAATATTTACAAAGACAGAAGGGATGACATTGCAAATAGCTATCCCCATATCTCGCATAAACAGAAGAAGTCCTGAAGGTCAGGAAGGTTGATATCCAGATATCAGTGACAACAGCTGAATGAAATGAAACAAACTGAAAATAAACAAATACTCTCAGCAAACAAACTCAATATTTGAAAAAAGGTATTTGAAAAAAGTGCAAATGTACTGTATACTGGCAAACAAAACACACACACACATACATACACATACACACTCACTCTCTCTAAGGGACTCGTTTTTTTATTTATTTTTTTACGTGGTACGAATTTTGCAGTCAGACCGATTTCACATAGCAAATCAAATCAGTGATCATCTGGAAAACTGCTGCCTCATGCATAAGTAAAGGCCCCCCTCTGGCCCTTCTGCGCTGTACACACCTGATCTGACGCACATACACATGCAGAAGCATTAAAGCCCTTACTAACCAAGTCAAAGCGCTAGTCACACTCACATGATAACTTATTCCCACACTTATTCGTGTGGGAACATGTAAGAAGCAGACCATAAATTGCAGGTGACATATGGATTTTATCCCCTGGAGAGAAGTGACACATGGCTGCACAGACGTGACAGTCAATGCCACTGAGCTCATTGTCCCTCGATGACCTGAGAGAGGCCAAGGGCAATAAGTGTTGAGTGAGTATGTGTTTTTTGACAGTGAAGAAACTATAATGCAGCATCAATATACACAATCAAGTATTTTACTCCCCTCCCCCTTTTCTCTCTCTTTGTATCTGCAATTGAACACAGTCTGACTCACCGGCTGCTCTCACAGAACAGAGCTATTGTATTCACACTGGCTGGATAAGACAATGCAGGTTTTGTATCCTTTTTGTTTAGTCTGTTTGATGTCAAAAAAGGCATGGGGTAGCAGATGTGAGCGTTTTTTTTTTCAAACTTTTTTTTTTTTTTTTTTTTTAACCAGGGGCCCTTTCTCAAACTGCAGTGATTAAGTGAATCACCTGACACAAAGCTAGTTCTAAATTAGAGCTCCTTCTCTGCCGGTGAATCTTGCTAGAATTGTACGTCGATGGATGCTGTTCCTGCAGAGGGACCATTAATAGTGTGGTGATCATCATCGATTTCCCCCAGGTAATCATCATTTGTCACATTTTAGACATCCGAGGGTTTAATGCGGCATCACAAATGGCTTTCTGATTAATAGGAACAATGCTCCAAGGAGGCAGCAACACAGAGGCCGTTCTTACAAGATGTGTGGCGCTGCTGCTCTGCCAGGAATACCCCTCTTTGTTGTCTGTGCGCAAAGTCAAATATACAGCTGGTGCAAATCACAAGAGCAGAGCATTGTGGCCCAGAGCAGGGATGCAAATTCAGACTCAACAGCAGACAAAAAAGACATACTTGTTTTAAAAATTCCTGAATTTGAAAACACACACAAAGCGAGGTGCAGACCAGTATGATCTTTAATTCAAATCCATCAAACAGGTAGCACAACTTTTCAAGAAAACATAAAGCTTTATTGAATATTTTTGAATTATCTTGCCTTCATCGGGGTGATGTGTGAGGCTGTTTCCAATTTCCTTATACACAGTCCATTGATAAGTCGTGTGACTGATAGATACCACATACACAAAACAACATTATCATTATTCTTTTCTTAAATAAGAAGAGTCAACAGCCATGCTAAAAGCTCTGTAAGGCTAAGGCACAGTGAGGCTAAATGCTAATGTCAGCATGCTCATAAAGACGATGCAAAGTTAAGCAGGTGTAATGTTTAACATGTCCACCATGTACTCCTATAACATTGTAGGGCTCATGGCGGACAGTTAAAAAAGGATAAAAATCGTCGTAGCAGAACCAGAGACATCGTCCTTTTTATTCCATGCATTCTTCTTCCTTGCCAAAACCTGGTGCCTACATTACCCACAATGCAACGTGACCGCCGACAGTCCCGTCAGAGATTCAGGTGTGTTATTCTAGTAGCAGCCAACTGACATTGCTTTAAGTGACATAACTTAAAGCAATTTATCATAGTTTTTACTCCCACTGGAGCCACAAAGGGCTTTATAAAAGTTTTCCACATATGCAGTACTCCCCAAGACCTGTAAACAGACGTCGATGTGTAAAATCGGTTGAGTTTCCCATTAAGACACATATGATAATAATGTTGTTTTGTACACTTGCCATTTATGGTGATTTATTGGTTACATGACTGATTAATGGACTGTAAATAAGAAAAGCACAAACAGCATCAGACCTCACCCTGATGAAGGCAAAATACTGTAGCTGATAACAAAAAAAACCCTCACGGTGTTCTGGAGAAGAGTGGTGCAACTTCTTTTAAAGTTAATGAATATTTGGCCTAAATCCAACTACAGTCATTCAGTCATTTAAATAGCTGTGTGGCGCTCAGTTATTAAAGACTTTGAGGAGAGCTCAGAGATGCTCCACTCCTCACCAGCAGCAAAGGTCAGGACCCTGGACAACTCCATCAACCCTTGCCTCTCTGCCAATCTGCTCAAGGAAAACCATATGTCGACTTTGGAGTTTAGCATTAAATAAGTACAGATCTGTAACACTCTGTGGAGCCTAAACCTCAGCTTATACGCAGCCACATCACGTGTCACATCCGTTCCAGCTATATCTCATTTGTGCCGTTGGGTTGACGGGTTGACGGGTCAAAGGTCACGCTGTTTTGTCTCTTCATCTTACGAAGGATGACACTGAGATCCGGAGATAGGAGCATTCACTTTAATCTCCCTGGGATGACTTTCATCTGAATTAAAACATGCACTCGCGTCATTACTTTTTATATACACTAGACTTCAACTGAGGTCAGTTAACTCTCAATCGGAGTGCAAAAAAAGCAGAATGAACACAGACAGCAGTTCAAGAGATTTGTTCATAATGTGACTGAAGGAAGTACATTATGTCCACTTAACAGTCCATTATCTAGATTCACTAATAAATAATCATGTGTTTATTGATTTTGCTTAATCAAATAATGGATCCTCCTACAGGAGAGACACGTCATCCGGGCTCGTACAGAGAGCTCCTGCAGCTCAATCTAGAAGGGAAGTTTCTGACATCTATTATTCTGTATAAACTGTGATTTATCTTTTACCACAACTCTCATTTTACCATGACAAAAAAAAGACTCCCCTAGATAAATTATTAATTCATGCAGTAGTCAAACAAAACAACAACGAAAAAACATACTGCTTCAAGTGAAAAATCAACAGCAACATGTCTTCCAGAAACAGTGTCCAAGTTACTAATGATGACACACAGACACACATTATTGGGATGATAAGTCAGGTAAGACGACCGATACCACTCACACGTCTACACGCTACATGAAGTCATACGCCAGCAGACAGCTAACTTAGCTTAGCATAGAGACTGAAAACAGGGGGATACAGCTAGCCTGGCTCTGTCCAATGGTGACAAGATCTGCCTACAAACACCTCTCATATTTACCTAAATATTTAACTTCCTCTCCAAGCGATTGTCTGAATTTAATTTGGACATTAATACCACTATATGTAGATACACTGGACCCAATAATGTGCAAATCTAACAACACGTACCTAAAGTATCTAATGAGGCTTTTGTGGACATTTGGATGCATTCAAACAGCAAGAATATTTACTAATCAAGTAGAAAAACAGTCTTCTTCTATTATATATGCCCAAAAGATACTCAGCTTTACTTTATTGCACCAAAAACAGCTCTTTATTTGTGAACAATTCTGATCTGTTTGATGTGAAATAACTTTCATTCATTGGAATTCAGTACAGGATGCAAAACTCTAATCAGATGCCATCAAAGTTTCATCAGAAATATTAAAACATGTTTATGCATCCAAGCGAAAAGAAAAAGCTAGACCAATAAGTTAAGACTGAAACAGACAAAGTTTTTCACTCCTAAACTAAATTTGTCACAGATATAAGAAACTCAAAACATATTAAACTTAGCTTTGATAATTATATGAAGGTTTAAAGATATCTATGTACAACACGCCAAGCAGAGTCTCTCAATGAACTATTACTGAATTACTGTTGCTAAAAATCAACATGGAATTTTATATAACAAGGTTTATGGTTTGAGTTAAAGCATTTTAAAAATATTTCAGTCGTCCTCCAGGATTTTATGAAACAATAGCACAGCTGCTGATACATCATTGTGTGTGTGCTATATATACGTACCTCCTGTGCTCTCTGCTGTTGCAGACTTTTTCACTCTGCACTCAGTTTTTTTATGACTTTCAGTTTCATTTGAGCAAATGTTGAATGAATCCTTTGCATGTCAATGATGGGAACAAGAGGCTCCTTTCTCTTCTTTTCATTATTGAACTTATAAGATGCTGTATATAGCTTTAAACCTGAAAAAAAAATGTTTAACAGCGACAAATCTTCAATAAATAAAAGTCAATAAAAGTGTGGCAAATGTACATTCAAGTTGGTCCCATTCCAAACTGTTAGACCTCAACAATCACCTTTTTCTGGCGTAAAAAGCTGAACGGGGAGCATACGGCAAGCATTTTACTTCTTTAATAGCACAAGACCAAATAGCAAACAACAGACACAATAAACACTTTACTTTGAAAGCTATTCATGGTCTGCATAAATTGAAGGGATTAAACACAAACACATTAAACCCAGGACACCTTAGCGAACCTTCTGTCACTGTATATGTATGAATAGGCCCTCAAGGTCTCTGCCAGCCCTTCATTTCTTCTTTTTGCAGAGACATTTTCTCTGGTAGATGGCTGAATCAATGACTTCCAAGACAGGAGAGGAATAGAAAAAGGAAAATAAACCAGGCACAGAAGACAGAGGCAGGCCGACAAGAGAGAAAAGGAGTTTGTGTGAAAGATTTAGAGGTTGAGATTGAAAATGCATAAAGGCAAAAGAAGGCTTAGCTCCAACCCAAAACGTTTGGCTATTTTTCTGACAGCCAGGATTTTGAATTGATTTCAAAGAGAAAAAAGCCTTCACCAAAACTCCTTTGAATACATTACACAAAGTAAGTATATTTGAATGAGAAAGGCTCAGGAGACACAAGACCACATCTTATGTCTGTAGCATGAAGCAAGTTGATGTGACAGTTTTACCAGTTTACCCAGCAGACAAAAGCAACTCTGTCACTGGGCTTTATTCCCATCAGTTTTTTTCTGAGTCACATTCTCAAACTATACAAAGTTAATTCTTGACCACGGAGACAGCAGTTAGACAAAATGTTCTTAACTCAAGGTCGACCAACTCATTTTCCCGGCTTTCTCTTGTGCCTTCAACTGCATCTCACATATCTGTGACTACACCTTAAAGACAGGCCTCACCTGCAACAGCTGTAGGGAACGCTACATTGGTGAAACAGGAAGGATCCGGCTGTCTGTGAACACCAGACCAAGAGCGGTCGCATAATCAATGTTCAATACTTAAGTCGCATCACCGTCGCACTATCAAGTTGAGGAAGACCATGAGGGGCGCTTGAAAGCAAACTGAAACACATTATCGAAGTTCGGAGGTTTTTTTCTAGCAATAACAGTTCAGTGCCTTGCTCAAGAGCATGATAGAGGGTAAGTGCTGCTAAGCACAACATGCTGATGCAGTTTAATGAAAGTGTAGCCATGCATAATGGGAAAGGGAGGTAAAAGAGGACACGTGATTGTGACTTGAGTCACTGAGAGCAGGAACATGACAAAAACATGCTTTAAATGGTGCCCATGTGCTGCAACGATTACCCATTACTTACAGCATGATTACGCAAATGAATTCATCAAAGTAATCTGTATACAATACTACGTACAAGTTGCTTAATAAATAAGACAAGGTTGCCATGATTTAATTTCAAGACTTAACCAGATTAGTTTTTTTTTCCAGTTAAAAGTGGTCTAATTATAAACCCAGTATTTACTTTAGGTCACAAACTTACAACAAAGACAAGGCAAGATGTCCTCGCTCATCTCCCAGTCTTCTCTGGCTCAATGTCTTCTCACTTCTCCAGTTTGACATGAATTATTCATAGCAGCAGAGATAAGGAATTATGTAAAAGAAGCAGCACATAAATCTCTGTGGTTAGGAATAGTTAATCAGAGCATCCCAAGGGGAGGTGATAATGCCAGGGAGTGCGCAGTGGAGACGGCTTCTCAAAGTTACTTCTTCAGCTTTGCAGCTCACTGCGTGTGCGGTCCAGGTGTGGACGTGTGAGCAGGTGAAGGGTAAAGTATGGATGCTGATAAGAGAGATGAGTTGTTGTGAGAGTAAATAACCAGTTAAGACAGGGATTGGTAGGATTATCTGGGTAATGAGCGAGAATAACAGAGAGAGAGAGAAAAAGACAAAAGAAACTTGATCGCACTGAACACAATCTGATGCATGAATCAAATACACCTATTTTTACTTTTACTAACATGTAAGAGCCTCGTCCACAAGGTGTGACTTCACCCGAGTGCCAGATATTGCTATCTGCGCAGCTTTAGTTCACACATAAAGACACCAGCTGCACATCGACCTCTATCATCCTATCTGCTCCGGGGAAATATCTCTCTGCAGAAATGGGGTGGATTACGTTGACCTAGTGTGACACAGGTTACTGGAGCAAAGCGAGTGTCAAAATGTGACAAATCTTGCTGAGCCCTCAGTTCCCAAGTCGCCTTTGTCCATTCCCACCTCCATACTAAAGAGGCCCTCTGTCACAAGAGGCAGTGCCGTGGTGGAGGATATGGCCGATTTAATAACAACACGGTGGTTTTCTGCATGCAACAACTAAAAGCCGTGGTAGGTGAAATTTAGCTTATATTCTTTTGGTTAGGAAAATAAATATAGTGCCTACAAATACATGTTATAATGTCAAGAAATGATGGGGAGTGCAAGTGATAATGATTGTCAACAGTTCATGATACTTGGTGGAAACCGTATGTCTGACAACACCCGGGGGAGCTTACGCAGGTACCAGAGAGACGAGAGTTGTAAGGGCAGAAACGGGTGTGAATGGAGATCTGCTCTGACACACTGGACCTAATGTGCGAGGCCAATGAGGGCAAAGGGCTGTCAGGTCGTAGGCAGAGATGGCTCCTCATTGGGCTGGTGTTAATAATGGGGCCAAAGGCTTTGCCAAGACCATTTGTCATAATGAGAACTTTGGCAGGCAGTGGACACAGTTTGGAAATTTATGATCCCCCACAAAGAGGGAAGAAAAATGAGAATCTTTCAAGCTTTTCCCCTTAAAATATGTGATAATTCAGTCTTCTCCACTGCATAAACTGTCCTGGACACTTTTTTTCTGTACAAAAGCTGACATACATATGTGCATAACACTAGGCTATTTAGACATTCAGCAAGTTAACTTTTAAACAAACTATAGACTTGAAGTCATCTCCGGTTAGTTATCAATTATTCACAGGACAGGCTTTTTCTTTATGTTCCCCAAAATAATGACAGTCCAAAATATTCCCTGATAAAAGGGCTGATTCAGAATAGGGCAAAGTACGCCACAGTGCGCGGACTCAGACCATTATGGCTTTACTCTAAGTGCAAACGGTCTCTACATGAGTCATCTCGGCTTTCTTTAGGCCTGCTGAAAATGAAACTAGACAGTTTTTACATGTGCAAATGTACAAAGTATTCTGAAAATACAAGGCAATAAAAAAATGCCTCGCAGTGTTTACTTTACCCATCATCCCTCACCGGCCGATCCTTTTGACAAAGGATCTATGTAGAGTGGCGGGTTAGCCTTGCATGTTTTCTGGATCGCCTGAGTCTACCCTGTACGTCCGTCACCTGTCTCCTGCTCGAGCCTGATGGGCAGCAAAGCCATCTTTCTAGATAATTAAAGCTGTGTGTGCAGACTGACATGCCCTGCAGTGAGAGGGGAATGCTCACAGAGGCAGAAGTCCTTCTGCATCCAACTTTGCCTGCTACGATCTCTTACAGTAGACCTCATTCACTCAGACATCTCCAATCTAATGTTACTTGAGGAAAATCAGAAAAACTGATTACTGATACATTGGCCCTTAAACCAATGTCAATATAATATTTTGTAGGCCGACAATGATGTGTATTCATCTCATCGTAGAGTGCAGTAAATGCCTTCATCACGGTAATTTGTAGGGTGAGATGTACAGACAAAACATTGCCTTTAACCCCCGGAGTTAGATGGATCCAACAAAACAGCAGGTATAATTACTATTCTAATTGGGGGCAGAACTATCAATTACAGAGTCCAACAGTGAAAGCTCGATGATATGCTACAGTGATGTTGTGGATTGCATGAGCACTGTGAATGCTAACACCCAGGCTGTTTCTCTGTTTGTTTCATTAGGTCATAGTGACATCAGAGAGCAGATGTTCAGGCAATACTTCCCAACAACAATCTACCTGAGAGCTGCAAGCGTGCGTGCATTCACTCGCACACACACACACACAGGCACGCTCTTATCTTTGCTGCTGCATAAATGCTTCCTCATGTTCTCCTCCTCTTTCATCTCATTGTCTTCCTCCCTCCCCACACTGAGAGCATAACACAAAATGTAAAAGAAAGTGCTGACTGTGAAAGGGATGACGCAGTAAACATAGCTGCTCTGAATATCTAAATTAAAAGTGGCCTTGTGTATCGTTTGAATTATTCATGATGGTAAACTGGATGCAGCTGCTACTACAGGGCAAGAGAAAAAACCTCTGAGTTACAGTTACAGTCGGATAGATTACTCCATTTAACTTGGTAACGTGTTAAGTTATAGTTAATGAACTATGGTCCAATAAAATTATTCAGAGACATGGATTACTCTGTTTTTTCTATCTAGCCTACAACACCACTTCAACATTAATGAGATACTTCAATAGTAATAAATGTGCAAATAGACAGTAACCTACCACAGTACACTTAACAAATAACAGACTCAATAATTGTTAACAACGTATGGAAATGGGAACTTTTGAATTTAAACAACATAGCAACTCACAAACACACACAAAATATATATATATATATATATATACAGTACATGCAGCATGTACTCATGAGTATACACAAACCACAAGGGGCATGTGCAATAAATGACAAGTATTTGTCCTTGATAAATATTTGAATTAAAAACATATGGACAGCCATCACCGAATTGAAAATCAAACTGTGTTATGTGCTCCGTCAATAATCATACACTGTAAATGCTGATGTAATGTATGTTCGATAGTAGAGTGCATCAACATCCTGCTTCCTGTTGATGTGGTTTAAATAGAAATGTAGGTCAAGTTTTTTTATTTGTTGAAGTATCTTTGTTGTTTGTTATTTTCTATGGCGTGGCTCTTTTGGACTTTAAAAACAGACTTGTGGGTTATATTTGAGTATTAGAAAGCAGAGACCACAGTAGAGTTAAAACATTTTTTAAATTCTTGCTAAGTTAAAAGCAATCCACACATTTTTATAAATATTTGTAACTGAAACACTTTTTGTTGGTGTTTACTAGTTTATTGGATTGGATTGGAACATGGTAACAATGATTTGCTAAACATCAGCATGTTAGCATTGTCATTGTGAGCATGGTGATGAATATATACATATTTCTTTTATTGGCCAAGGTGCTGTCGAAACAGGTGGGTTTTCAGTCTTCAACAGAAGGCGTAGGAGAAGCCATGAGAGTGAATGAATTGGTGTAAAGAGAAAAGAGGAGGGGACCCAGGATAGAGCCCTGAGGAACCCCAGTGGTGAGTTGACAGGGGTCTAAACAGAGACCCTCTCCAAGTTACCCTGTAGGTGCGGTCCTTTAGGTAGGATTTAAGCAGGGAGAGAGAGAGCCTGAGACTCCCAGTTCTTAGAGGGTGTAAAGGAGGATCTGGTGGTTCACTGTGTCAAACACAGCAGAAAGGTCCAGAAGGATGACAACAGAGGAGAGGGAGGCTGCTCTAGCAACTTGAAGTTCGTCAGTGAAAGCAAGGAGGGCAGTCTCAGTTGAGTGGCCAGCCTTGAAACCAAATTGCTGAGGCTCAAGAATTTCGAAAAGAAATGGAAGAAGAGAGACAGCGTCTGTAGTTGTTCACTTGAGAAGGGTCCAGTGTGGGTTTCTTTAGGAGAGGGTTCACTCTTGCCTCTTTAAGAGTGTTTGGAAAGCAACCAGTTGTTGAGGAAGTGTTGATGAGACGGGTGAGAAAAGGAAGAAGGTCAGGATGCACTGAAACTGATATCTCGACAGGGTGTTCAGCTGTGTTAGCCACACCCAGTGCAATCAGCCACCCAGAGGGCTCTGACTGATGGCTAGCAATTGGAACTCACTCAACGGCTATCAAGACTTGCGGTAAACAAAATACAGTTTACAGAATACAGAAAAACCTATTAAAAGCCAATATACTTTAACTTAGTAAACAATATTCTCAGAGTCTAGCAGAAGATTCCTCTAGATTCAAATGCACTAAATACGTATTAACGTACTCCTCTACATTAAAATGTGTACGTACTAAGTACTAAGAAAAACATGAAAAGCCACATTAATTTTATTCATTGCCTTAATAAATGTAAATAAAAGCAAACTATGACACTCCTGCATGTTTCTTTTGCTTACTACCGCGCCGCTTATATATTAGACATATCACCTATGGCACGGTGTCAAACAGCGCAAATTAAAAGCTTTTAAGTGCTTCCTCATGCTCATTAGCATAAGTACTGAATGGCAGGGACTGTGGCAGCTCTTTAGAAGACAGAGATAACCTCCTGGAATGACAAGCCTTGAACTTCACCTCTCAAAGGGATATGGGAGAGACAGAGGGAGTCATCTCAGCTGCCGTCTGAATGAGGGCACCTGGTGTGGGCCGTTGTTCTATCAACCCCTCCCACTGAGCCTTTAAATCTCATCCACTTCATGAGAGTCACGTCTTCTCTTAGATAATGAATTATGGATCCCAGCCAGGGTGATATTCAATTTTAGATGAACTGCATATCTTCATTTGGTGACAGTGCCACCGCCGCCATAAGGGACAATCCCTTCTCAGCTGCATGAACCCAGATACAGAGGAAAAGCTCATTACTATCTATATTCATGATAGGGACTTATGCAGAGTGCGTGTGAATGAGTTGTGCTCATGCTGTGTATACTGTTTGTATATGTAAGCGTTGGAGCTTGCACACTATTGTGAGGACAGAAGGTTTGCTCGACTCTGGAGCAGGCAGGTTAATTCTGCATGGTCTTTCTAAATGGGGAGAGGAAAATAGAAGTTGCTATAGTCACTACAAAATGCACCCGGCTGTTGTTCCTTCTGCCTCAATACACTTGAGTGGCTAGACTGATCTTTCCCTTGCTCTTTTTGCGCTGAAAAAGACTAAGATGCTGAACACAGACATATATAGTACATTTATGAGAACATGGGCCAAAAGTCTGTTTGAAGGTTCAGCGGAGCGTTAGCAAATGCAGGAAAAACACTGTGACGAGTGACCTTCTACTGCTGAGCCAGTACTCTACTGTAGATATTAGAGTTAAATATACCTATTATGATTATTTTTGTGGCTATCTTTAGGACATTATTTCGCCAAAGTGAAAATAGACCCGCATTTTAAAGATTAAAAAGGGTGTTGAATAATACTCTATAATTTGAGCTGCATGAAATTAGATGGCAACAACGTCAGACTTCTTTAAAATCACTGTAAATCGATGCGGAAAATACGGCCCATGTGACAGAGGAAAAAAATGAAAGGGTCACTCCACTGATTTTTCACAACTTACTTTCACCAGGTATGCTTAGCCTGTATCTTCTGTGGCTCTGTATCAAGTATGCAATAATACAATAATAAAAACATTTATGTAAACTTGGTGGTGTGTGGGTTTTTGTTTTGTTTTGTTTTGTAGTGTGTTTATGACGTTGTTACTCCTGCTGTTTATGTGTTTTCTTAAGGTAGTTCCAAAAATCAGAAAAAAAGTGGTTGTGTGTTTTGAACTGGAAGTATGTGTAATTGTTGAAAAAAATTCATATATATTGTTAACTCACAATACTAAAAGTATTAATCAAATAAACAATTGGTTAATGGAAATGAACTCTCTATACCACAGTAATGTACACACTCTTCTTTTGTTTGTGGTTAGTCTCAAGGAATCTATAGATAAGTTAAATTCTATCAAAATGTTGCTCTGTATATGTGAAAATTACCCATTAAGATCCAATGAGATTTACAATAAAACACAAAAAGTTTTCTAGTAGTACAATTAGTTATAATGTCTTTCCCCACATTTGCAACAGAATGCTTAGTTTTATTGAAACTTACTGGGTTAGGGGCGATAATAAAATACATACATAACTGATAATAATCGGCGCTAAATGCATGTTCTTTAAAGGGTGATAAAAAACAAGACATATTATATAAACAACAATATTCAAACTGCCGCCTTATCAAGACATATGAAGCGAGCCACACAACATACCGTTTTTTTGTTCTGAGCATTGTTGCAAATGTTATTGTGATTTTGAATGATTTTTTTCATTTCTTGGACAGAACTTGAAAGTTACAGTTTTACTCCGGCTCTCAAAAAAAGCCTGTGAAGCAAACTGATCTCGAGTGCTGCTGCATCTATTTTGTCTTTTTTTCAAAGTCCCCCAGATTTATGGGAGTGCTAAATCGCTGGAGTACTCCTTTAAGAATCAGCTGCCCCCTGTTGTCTGCATAACCAATCAACCTCTCCGTTAATGCAAGCCTTCTACTTTTAGTTCTGCTGTTCAATTTTTATTTTTTTTTAAAAGCCCTGAAAGCATTAATAAATTGAATGTGCCATTTGGTGCCTGTCTTAGAAAGGAGTCATACAATGACGATCCTAGACAGGCAACCTCAATTCTAAACTTCAGAGTAAGGTTAAACTACTGCAATCTCAGATGAAACAGTCTGTTAAAGCGAGATGATAATCCACTGGAGATGAACTTTGATGCCACAATCACCTCCCTTGTGGCTGTCAGAGGAAAAACTTCTGAATTTCAAAACAACACATCTCACAGCACACTATTACAAAATGAGACGTTTTAAAGAGCACATGGTGTACATCTGCCAACTCGTGGTCCTCATTTTGGATTCAGTTCAGGAAGATAATTATCCAAGCATGCTATTGCATTCTCTTCCAATTCTAACAATGTCTAGGGTGTCTGGATCAAACAAACCAAAACTTGCATCCAACTTGCATTTCATATGGATGTAGGACACGGAGCCTTACTGACAGCTGTCCTTGGCAGTATATATTGGATGAAGGCTCATCCAGAATATACTGTCTTTGAACACACTTTCTCAGACTTACACACATACATGTACATACGCATGCTCATGCAGCACACAGACAGCATATATTAGTCAAAACATACACAATCCCCCCCTCACACACGCACACACACAAACAATTCATACAGGCGTTTTAAGTGACAAAGCATTGTCCTTGGATGCTCAGGCGCAGTTTGTCGCAATGTATTTGAGCAGACCTCCTTGCTTTCATGCTGCAGTAGTGCGGTCTACTCATTATCTTGTGTCATGTGACATCATCTCTGAATCATTTGGCCCTGGGAGCTGAACCAAAAGGGGAAAAAACTCACTGCCGCCACTAAACTCAGATGACAGTGAAAGCGAGCAATAACAATGTCCTTGTCCTTCCACGGATTACATAAGAAATTCCACCGATGTCAATCATGCACTAATAGGCACTGTCCTCCAGAGACTTAGGTACAGCGTGTGAAGCAGAATTTGTTTGGCAGATGCGAGCATGTATGTGTGTGCAGTAATTCCACTTAGAGTCTCTTCATTATAATTTAAATATGTTAACCCTGTCAGCATAATAAAGACAGTCTATTCTTATCTTCTCTGCGTGCGAAAGATGCGTCAAACAGACTCTCATATCCTGAGCCGAAATAAGTGTCATGTGTCAAAATAAGCGACAGGATACATTTCAACCACCTTTCACTTATTTAAGGGTTAAAGAGAGAAAATAGAGCTGGCGTGCAGAGGTCCTACAGGGATAACAGATAAAACAGCCAGTGAGACAGGTGTGCTTTAAAAATCAACATTAGAAAATAGATAATTCAATTCAGATGGTGAAAATCTAACAATTACAATGTACCGAAGAGCCTCTTCCAGTTCTCTGGAGAGTGCAAGCCTTTTTTTCTGTAGGATTGGACTGTCGGCTACATGTCCCTGATAGTCGAAGATAGATAATTTTTACTTAAATGTCAAACAGAAATTTGAATTCTACTCATGTTTTGTGTAAGACAATATAAACTATAATAAGAAGGGCACTCGGGGCGCAGGCCTCCGTCAAGGCCAAATGCCCTATCTTGCAATGTTAACAAAAGTGAAAGATTTGTGTATCTTGTGATAAAGATTGTGTATCCGCCCAGTGATTCTGATCTGCTCCAAAATTGAATGGCTTTTCCTGTAGCCCATGCTACACCCTTCCACCAACCAAGCTTTATGAAAATCGGGCCAGTAGTTCCCTAATCCTACTGAGAAACAAACAAACAAGCAAACCGAACCGTAACTATTGTGCAGGTGGTGGTGCACGATGACTGGAGCATATCTAAAGCAGGGGGCGCTACTACTGCAGAATTGTTTTTTACTGACATTTCTTCTTTTCATCAAGATTTTTGACCAAATAAATGCACAAATCAAAACAAACACCAATGAGCTATATACTGATTTCTTAGCAAAAGTTCATTTTAATTTCAGTTTGGCTTTAACAACATTAAAGCTGTTAATAAGGACCTTCTTCTAGAGCAATGAAACTGCACAAGTGCTCCCAACTATACAGGTAGGAATACAGTGTAGAATAAGTAAAGATACTACATTTAGGTTCTCCATTGGTAGAATACTCAGTAGACTCTAAGTCCATATACTGCAATACCAACCGCTTAATGAAATACAATATGGATATTTCTCTGTCCCATTACAGGTTTAACTCACATCAAAAGAAAATTAGTTAATTCTCCTGAGACTGTCAAGAGGCAATCTTGGAAATGTAATCAGTAATTTTAGTAAATGTTAATAAGATAGCTTGAGGGGAATAGGATAGACCTAAAAAAGAAAAAGAAAATACACTTCACTCCAAAGAATGACTAATGATGTATGTTACTGTAAGAGTTTGTAAGGGTGCACTTTTCCTTTATTGCCACCAATAAATCCTGCACATCACAAACAACGAAACTATAAAACCACATGAACATAAAGCCATTGCTTAACCATCTGGCGTGTGGGTCTTTCATTATCTCAGCTATCTATTAGCAGGGCTGGATGATGTCAGTGACAGTAGACTCAATGAGCCAGGATCTGAGAGACTGCAATGACAATTCACATGACATTGGAGGACATGACAGCAGACTGCAAACAGCTTAGCAACATCAAGGCACTGCACAGGCACCATGCTGATCAGTTACATCATGCACACAAATACATGGCACCGACTTCTGTGGTGCACAAGGAACAGGAAGCAGCAACACGAACCGATGAGCCAGGCACTGCGGGAGGTTACGAGCAGAAATGTAAGAAAAATTGTGGTTTGTTTGTAACAAAACATATTTCAGGACATTTCCCGTTTGTAAAAAAAAAAATAAAATAAAATACAAAAAGGGATACAACAGAAATTGCTCTCAGTGTAGCATCATGAACCACTAACAGATCACTAAGAGAAGAAGAGGATGCGGTGGTGAAATGGCAGCGCTCTCAAACGATGCACCACGTTTCCCTGTTTCACCTACAGCGTGTGATGCTTGTAGACAGTTACGGCCTGCAAAACAAGCCTTAATGATTTCCTGCAGGCATGTCGGTTGTGCTTGGCTTGGGAGGAACTTCCACATGCAGCGATAAATACTGTACAATAGGCGCATTGGTGATGGAACCGAGTATGATCCTCTCACTCGGAGGAGCTGAGCACAATCGATTGACCTCTAATGTTGTCAGGGAAACCAGTGGCAGATCTCTAAAGGTGCTTCGACATAGTGCATGTATTTGTCATGTTGGTTGTGTTTTGACTTGAGCCTGTGAAGGAAATAAACAAAGAGAGAGGGAGAGTGTAAAGAAAAGATAGAAGATGAAACTTCTATAGACTGTTGTTTAATTTCTTTCCTGTATGTCAGGGTTTTTAGTGAGAGAACGACGACATCGGTGGTTTCGTCATGTGCCCCAAAATGGCCTTGACACAGCCCTCAAGCAGCCGTAGTACCTATGCCAGTAGCAAAGGAGGAAGTCAGCTGATGGTATTACAGCGCAAGAAAGTCCACAGAGGGAGCAGGTCGGGGTGGATGGATGGGTCAACAAAACATCTGACTTTGACACGGGAGACGACGGTTTCTGTCCTCTTCCAAACCGACGGTCAACATTGTTATTTTAAATCATGATCACGATTGTTCCCTAACATTAACCGACTGTTTATCATTGTAGAAAGGTCCAAGGCACTCTTCTGGCACAGAGTTAAAAAGCCTTTAATCGGATGGCTATTTCATGGTGAAATACTAAAAACATAGACGATGCTTCTACATGTTAGGGTAGAGCTGGGTTACAACACACACAGCTTTCTTCAGGCTGAGAATTTCACCATGAAATAGCCATCTGATTAAAGGCTGTTAACTTTGTGCCAGAAGAGTATATTGGACCTTTCTTCTTTTTTGAACTTTTGTGTTCCCCACCAAAGAGCACCTTCATTACACTTGTTTGAACTTCCAAGCACTCGGACCTTATCTTTTTTTGTCTATTATTGTGATAAAAAGAGATATCTGCACACTTGGATATTCGCAGTGTTACACTTAATTTGAGCTTTCAGTCTAACAGTCGGTGGAGACTCTTTGATACTTCCAGCAGTTTAGCAAAGATTAAGCCAGGTGGAGCGGTGGTAATCCTTAATTGTTTATTATTGTAACTATGACGACAAAGCTCCCCTAACCTTAGCAAAGTAGTCATTTTAACCCAAACAATGATGTTTCCCTGAACCTAACCAAACCTTAACTGTCTTAAAACTGATTTATTTTCAGTGATTTGTAAAAGACAAATGATGTCGACCTGCATGAGTCGTGCTGGAGGGTGGGGATGAACAACGTTTGTAATTTAGATGAGTTGTTGTTTTTAGTTTATCATCTAGGTTAAAGTTTTTTTTGGGGGGGGGCGGGAGTTTTTCCTTATCCGGATCGAGGGTCTAAGGATAGAGGTGTCCATATGTGGCACAAACTGTAAATATAAATAAAATTGACTTGACTGTGGAGCAATGCAGCAGATTCTCTAGAAATGCAAACTAAATGAATCATATCAAGGCAGTGGTATATAACACTGGGGTCAACTTTGACTCCAATTAGGCTCCTAAAATTGTTCCAGGTACTTGTTAAGTTTCATGCTTTGTTCTGGTGTTTTCACACTCACGGCAATCAGAAAGTTTCTTTCTGCCCCAAGAATTCAGTCGGTTTGTTGAATCGTGAAATGACACTGTATGTTGTCACATACAGTGTCGCTGAGGAAGGTTGTTCCCTGCTGCTCGACAAAAAGGGGACTTGCATTCGCTTCAAGAAAATTCCATCATGAGCCCCTTGAGGTCTACACCTGATATGAAAGCCATCATCTTGGCACATTAAAGTTGAATAACATCATGGATGTCATGCATCAGTAAACATACAGGCAGAAAGAGGGATGATGTCGCCTGCAGGTGAGACAGAAGTGCAAACCAAATTGTTACACCCAGTGGGAAGATGCCGAATGTGCTACAAAGTGCTGGTCATCTTTAAGCTAGTACAGCTGCATCTCATTAATTTAGATGAGGAAATGATATGGACGGGGTTTACTACTCTGCCAAGTCACTTCCCTATTAATCAATCTGTCTCTATGTCCTTTTTTCCCTGAAAATGGTTATTTATATTGTCGGCTGTGCTCTCACGTGTAGTCTACTGCCTATTAGAGCAAAAAATGCCCATTTGGCAGAGCTACCCGATAAGATCAAATTAAAACAAATGTGTCCATCATACATTCATCCATTCTCTAAACCGTTTGTCAGCAAGATCACCAGTCTATCAATGCCTCTAAAGGATAAAGTCGGCATTCTTTTATCTTTTTATGTTCACTTCCTTTGAAGAGACCAAAATCCTACACTGAATATCAATACGATTTTAAAGCTCTTTCATGGGTTTTATGCGTCATATGTTCAGTTTATTGACGACATACAGACACAAGTGCTCAAGATAAAACTTGTTACCAGGTTAAATTCATTATCAGTTTTGGTCTTCATAGGGGAATTATTATATTAATAAGTGAAAAAGAATTATTCTTCACAGATTCTTACATTTACAATTACATTTAAATGTTCACTGTATGCAGAACAACATGCAATGTGAGAATGTAAAGGGTTTTTAGCCACACTAGCGGCATGGCTCTCCGGATGATAATGTTGGTCCAAAACTTAGGTCCACACTAAAATATTACACAACTATTAGATGCATTGCCATTAAAATGTGTAGACATTCTTGGTCTCCAGAAGATGAAGCCTACTGACTTTGATGAGCCTTTAACTTCTCATCCTGCACCACCAGCTGGTCAACTTTTCACTTTGTCCAATACTTTAGTTTATGACTTAATACCTGCATAACTAATTACATTCCCATCAGTCTCAGCAGTACTTTGTGTGTAGTCATTATGAGCATGTCCACATTTTGATGTTAACATGGTTTTAGGTTCTTAGGCCCAGTTCAGACAAATTTAAGCCCCCTCAAAAATTTGAATAAGGCCAGTCCATTATGCAGGTGTGTCAATGCAGAAAGTTACTAAAATCGTCTACCTACGTAAAAAGTTGAACCTGGCCAAAATCCTGGTAGATTACTTTGTGACTTTTACGCTTTATTTCTGCTAATTATACTGTGATCTTCGTGACGAAAAATGAAAAATTGCCAAGGTGATAACTTTCCAGATATTTAAAATCGTGTCTTATAGTATTATAAACCTCTGTGCAGTGTCACAGTGTCTGATAAACCTTTAAACACAATCAGTTTCTCCAGCAGAACATCCTGGAAACATCCTGTTTTGCTAGTACCTGAAGTTACACACCCACAGTAACTATGTTTTTTTTTTTGTTTTTTTTAAAAGGCAGGGCTGTTTTGTGTCTGTTCCAACAGGACAGATACCACATGCTGGTTCCATCAAGCTACTATGAGGCTCCACATACTGGACGGACCCTCCCACCACTTGGTCACTCTGCCACACTAACCACTCTCACTATCTGTCCTTGTACTAAAGACAAACCCCCCCGTGATCAAGTGTCTGCCAAGGGGCTTCTAGAGGACAGCTCCAAACATCTTATTGATCTGACAGTGAGATCAAGCCTGAGTGACCAGCCTGAAGTCTAAACCACCGCGACCACAGCAACTACATGCAAGCTTCGACACAGCAACAGACATGATAAATAGAGGAGAATTCATCTCCTTGGGGTGCAATCCTCTTAAACTGGTCAATTTTCCACAGCAACATTTGTGAAACATCGGTCAATAACACTGACAAAGTGAAGAAGGGCTTATGCCATTAAAGCCTGGATAGCATCACACATAAATCTTCCTCACCGTGGCAAGGTGGGAAAAAAAAAAAAAAGCTTGATAAATGAAGTGATATGAGCGTCCTCTAAAACGCTTTAAGTTTATTGTATTAGGGCGAGGCTGTGGCTGTGTGGGTGCGAGAGTGGGTATCAATTTCAGGTGAGCCAAGCCCTGGAGTATCAGCTGCAGCCATGCACTTCTCATTACTCTGGTCAGTCTGCTGTGAGCACTCCATCACACACAGCCATCATGCTGCTGTCAGGCCAGCTGCACCAACACACACACACAGACACACACACACACACACACACACTGACACAGGAGGAGCATCCGGTAACACAGCTTATCACCAAGCATTTCGACCCGAGAGCTACTGTCAAAAACTACGATCAACTGCATCAGTGACGCTCACGTGCGTCATGAGAGAAATCTTAATCGCTAAATTGATGTGTAGTTGCTGCCCTCACTGGATTGCTGTCTGCACTGCTGAGTTATAGCCTTATGAAGGAATAGTAAACACTGACTGGACAGTGACCGATCTCGTAATCAATACAAATCATCTGCACATTACGGGCAGTATTACAAAATATTGTAGGGAAGTTGTCATCGCAGGCTCTCGTCAAATTATCAATTTACTATAATCTACTGATTCCTGAAATATTTTAATCATAATATAAATGATATAATATAAAGTAAAAAATCTTCCATTACTGTGGAATCATGTTACTGGTTTTCAAAGCAGATTCATTTGTTTTAAGATTGTCAGGTCATTTTATGAAGTGAAACTGTATTTGGGTAAAACTATCTCATTCAGAGTTTTCACATATTTCACTAATGTACGTGTTAACATGGGTGTATTTAGCAGTAAAAGAGTTTAGTTAAAGCTGGGTGGCTCCTAGTGACAAACACACAGAGAATTATCACCCGACTGTGTAATTCCCTTCTGTTTTACGAGAATTTTAGCTTCTTTAAGCTCATTGTTTTGGTTTTACAGTGAAAAAGATAAAAGCTAAACCAAGTTAGCATCTACAAGCTGAATCATAGTGGAGCATTTAGCAGCTAAAGAGCTAGATATTTCCCTCAGGATTTGATGGAGACCCAAACTGAGCTAAAAGGAGAGTTAATATTGGACTGACATTGATTGGCTGGATGTGTAAATAAGCAACAGTTTTCTAACTTTAATCAACTTTATGAGGTGATAATATGTCAATATTGTGTTTACAGCTAGTTTCCACCGCCTCCAAGTGGTAAAAATATCTGTTAATGCAAGTTTAATATAAGCTTTAAGGCCAAAGTGTGCTTACGTTTTAATGTACAGTTTATAAAAGCAACTCACATTCCATATTTTTCTCATCTTTGAAAAAATGCATTTACTGTACAGTATTTACAAATGAAAATCATATAATAAATTCTCTAAACACAATCTATAAACATTATATTCTTTTGACTTGCCTGAGAAAGTGTTTTTACTATAATACCAGTGAGGCTTGTCTGAGAGGTTAAACAATTAGCAAGAAACATGTGTATTAATGTGACGGTACATGGTGTACAAAACGGGGGAAAGTAGATGTTTTGTTCGATTTACATTTCAAAGACATTTCGTGTTAAATTTACAATTTTGCACGGCTAAAATGTCTTGAATGACTGAAAAGTGATTGGATTAGGTGACTGTTAAGGTCCTTTTGTTTAAAGGAAAGCCCCAAAAGAAGATATATAATAAAGGAATAAAGTTCATCCCTTTTTGTAGGATTTGGCGTTGTCGGCTGACATTAAGCCCACACGGGGCCACCATTGGCCTTTCATGAGCTTAAAGTGAGATTTGATAATAACCGGAATACAAAAAGGAAAATAACAAAAAAACGCTTTTATTGCTCTAACATGAATAATCAAGAAAAGCAAGTAGCTGTGTGCCAAAATCTCAAAGTGGCAATGGCTTAAACTGATAATCTAACAGCTATTGTCACGGCAGTTATTGCACATTTGGGCTGCGGCCATGTGTTTGCATCCCCCATATGGAATATAGGGAACAGGCCATGTTTTTGCTACCAGCGTCTGAATGTGCTTCTACTTGATTATTAATTAATGTCTTTTTATTGCATGTCTTCTGTTATGTAGAGGAATAACGTCTGGAGCTGAGAGAAAATAAAATACAATTGGGGCTGTATGTATTCAGATAAACTATTCAGCACTGTAGCTGATGATATGTGGACCTTCAATTGTGTTAGTCTGCATTTTGTTATCAAGCATAGCAGTAGAATTTTGTCAAGTGTGCTTATGTTACTGATCACATCTCTATACATACAGTACTTATCATGCATTTACTGGGTTTATATTGTGTGTTTAGTTTAAGAAGCTGCCTAAATCAGTTTGAAACAAATATACATTTGAGCTTTAGAAAACAGCAGAAAATCAGTACTTTGTGATTCAGTGACTGCACAATCTGGCTGGAAGGGATGATTCCTGACATCAGCACTACCAGCTGATCACGTCAAGTAACCTGATGTGCGTCAGCTAGCTGGCTGGCTAGTTAGTTTGGGGGGGTAATGATTCAGATTTACTTCTGAGGCAAACTTAAAATTCATGTATATCCTCCAGTGGTTTCTGCTGATGAGCAGATTCGCTGGAACCAGAGGATGATACATTAAGTGATAAGCTGCTGGTTACAAAATAAGAGGGATTTGTGTGTTATCTGTAATCTGTTAGTGGGTGCTGATAAGGGGTTACATAGTTACGCTTTTTTGATGGCAAATTAATGAAGTAGGGAGAAACAACATAAAAAAATATTTATTCTGCCAAAATTGAATCGAACAGCACTTAAGTTTCAAAACAGACTTCTGAGATGTTTTTTTTTTCACAAGGTGACTTCTAGATATATGTTTTAAAAAGCATTCATTAAAACTTTTATTTATTGGGAATTAAAGAAAGGTTGACTGTGTCACTGATGGTCTCGGTCAGCAGGTATGGTTCTAACACCGGGATGAGAGCAGCCATATGTCATGGGGAATAAAAAATAATGTTCACTATTAGCATACCAAACACCAAGCGCATAAATAATGCAAAAGTTACAGTTTCTTTGTTCAAGGATACATCACTCAGAACCAGGGATCAGCATTTTGGGAGCCAGCGTGCTGAACAGTCTTTGATAATGAAATGCTGAATGCAAATCCTGACCACATGCTGAGCCAGGGGGGAGGCCTTGATCTCAGAACAAAGCAGGCTCAATCGATACAGGAGGTGTCCCATGAATCAAACCCGGGCCAGAACTGACACTGATGAGTTTTGGGGAATCGATTTCTATGGCCATTTTTCTTTAAGGTGCGGCCTCTAAACCCTTAAGTATAATAAAAAAGACTTAAAAGACAAATCAAGGTGTCAAGACCCAACTCCCCCCCCACCCAAAAAAAACCAAAAGAAAACTTGACTTGCAACGCCGGTCAAGTTTTCTATTTTTACATGGCACACATGCAGTTCACAATAACAACGGGTCAGACTTAGCACTCAAAATTCTTAATAATTTTTTTAACGATTGGCTCTGGACTTCAGCAGGCCACTGTCCATTTTACTGGCTGGAATGACATCTGTCGCTGGTCGGTTTTGATCAGCTATAGCTAGCTGGCTCGTTCAGCTAACATTCCAGTTTATGTCTGTCAGCTTAGCTTAATTACTTGTTTGCTTTTTTTGAAAGAGTTTGTATTCACTTTTAATGTTTCAAGACAAAATTCTTCTAGGAAGAAGACTAACCAGTGTG
The DNA here is from genome assembly GCA_943590825.1 of Bovichtus diacanthus. Classification (NCBI taxonomy): domain Eukaryota; kingdom Metazoa; phylum Chordata; class Actinopteri; order Perciformes; family Bovichtidae; genus Bovichtus; species Bovichtus diacanthus. The sequence goes on along the minus strand of CALSBV010012228.1, from coordinate 3,263,043 downwards.
TTTGGCAAACGTGAGGCTATCTCCGCTAACTTTGCTGGTGTTTCTGGAGTTTAAACTTCCCCAAAAGAGCGGAACAGACGGGACTACTAACATTAGCTTAAACTTCCACACAGTGGACGTGCTAGTTGTGAACAGGGCTTTTTTTAACTCAAACCCCACCACCTAGTAGTAGTACTAGTTAGTTTTTGAGGCGCTAACGGCTTGTCCTTGGAAATAAGCCTAGATTATTTCTGTAGGTGGTAAACTAGTTAGATGATCAGACATGCTAATAATTGCCTACATCAGAGAAGATAAACACACTTATTAAAACATTCGTCACATTTATTCTTGGGTTTTTAGCTTTGGAAAGGCTAAAAACAGACACTATCCTAAACTCTTTACATGCAGAGTATCGCTCTAGTACAGCCCCATATAAACCGCTTCAACATGTGCAGAAATCGAAAGCCTGTCAGGTTGCTATGCTATGATTGCTTTTTAGGTGACAGGTTTAGCTAACACTCAAGTAAGAGATTGATAGGTGCATTTCATCACCATGTTCATCTTCATCAGCACCAGGAATAACAGCATGATTTAAAATCAACATATGACATTCAAAGGTATCAACAGAAATGAATCACTGGTCCCCATACCACCAGAACCATTACTTCAGCTGACGTTTCCTCGGTGGGATACACCTGTTGGTCCGAGTCCACTCTGCCTTTAAGGCTTCAGCTTGTGACAAATGAGCCTGTCCTGCCCTGTTAACTCTCAGGAGCCGCTAACACTGCTAATTTCAAACCCAGGCCTCCCTAATTTTTAAATACATTTTCTGTCAGGTGTTTACTTTTTCCATTTATTCCAGGCTGCTGCTGCAGCCAGCAAGATGAGAAAGAGGAGAGCATTGCACATTATTGTTATTCAGAAACTACATTAATTAAAGCCTCAATGGCATGAACGGAGGAGAGGAGAAAGTCTGAGTCAAACTGAAATTTGAGACGAGTCTCAGTGCAAGCGGCTCGGTGCCAGGATGACAAGAACGTTAAAAAGAAGGAACAGAAAGTAACAAGGGCAGAGACAAGAAGAAACACTTGAGAGAGAAAATAAATAAATGAAGAGGGAGCATTTATGTCAGGGTTACTGAGGCTGGACCCAAATGCAGACGTGGGGACAAGCAGGTGGGTGAAAGGTAAGTCTTTTGTTAGGTGGGAAACCGACCCAGCTGGCTGGCGTAGGCTGTGGTGGGAAAAAGGGGCTCCGGGGATGAGAGCTGAGACTGGCAGGTTCTCCATGTAGAGCAACGATCCGGCAGTGACTGGCCGTTGGAGCAGGGTTTAGGTAGTGAAGGAGCTGGCTTGATTGATGGGCAGGTGTGCCGATTGCTGATTATGGCCAGGTGAGTAGTGAGAAGGAGAGAGGACAAGAGGGGGAAGGGGAAACCAACAAAACCAAAACACACCAACCACAAGTCACTCATACTAAAAGGCAGAAAAAGATTACAAACCACACTCGCACCAGGCTGGCATGTGTCACGGAAGAGTAACCGTAGAATTTAGGAAAGAAAACTGCCAGCAGAGAGTGAAAAATAAAAGGTAGGTAAACAGGAATGCGTGGGAGTACCATAGATTGTAAAGGGTGTATGAGGGAATAAAGTGATGAGGTGAGACTGCTGAGCGACAGATCTGTCGAGCTTGATGTATGGGCCTTTTATCTACCAGAACCAAATGCATTATCAAAAACACTGAGACAACATGTCAATATGTCTTATTGTGAGCACATGAGGAACAAAACGGGAGGGTGTCAGTGTCTCAGAGTCATGCCTGGAAAAACTCTCACTCCTGTGGCTTGCGTTACATGGAGCAGATGGGAGGGGGTCTAAGAAACCATGACGACGGAAATGTGATGTCTTAAAAGTTAGATTTAGTGGGAAAAATGGCAAACCACACAGCAGGGCCGCGGTGCATTCACAGCACAACAAAGCCAAGCATTGTCTACTCAATTTACGTAATATTGCAACAATGAACCTCCAAGTAAAAACTCTAATAATAACAAGTTTCATCTGTGATTTCTTGTGTTGTGTGGCGTTTTTTGAAGCATGACGATACATGAATAAATGAGCCGATGCTGTGAAGGCTAAAAACAGAATATTGCATAATCAGGTGACTTTGCAAAGGCATTGCAGTTTCATCTTACTGTCACGCTGATTGAATGAAGGCCGGGAGTGATGACATCGCAGCAGGGAGTGATAGGAGAGTTTATCCTCTGGCCTCGAGGAGGGACAAAGGACAATGGCTCTGAGTGCACAGAGAAAGAATATATAAACATCTCTCCACTCAGCTCTTTTCTATGCTTATACAATCATCCCTTCCTTATATTCATTGCCAGGATAAACCTCGCTTTACTTTAATGCTTTGGACACTGGGATAAGGAGCTTGAAAGCCCGTCAGGCTGAATTTGAGGTCCCAATGAGTTTCTTGATCAAAGCAGAGCAGCCTATTTGTCCATCTGTTTAACAGTAAATCATGACAGAAATGCTCAGTAACTAGTTTGGTGGAATGACACAAAGATTGTGTGTTTTTGAGCTAGTTTTTGTCCGAGTCTCGAGTTCTTTAGGACAAGTCCAAATCAAGTCACTGTAGAGCTTTCAGGTCTCTGAATGCTGACTATTAAATAACATTTGAACAGTGTTTGCCATTAATTACCTAGACTGTGGTGGCCCGCCATAGTGTAATTCATCCCGCCAGTTTCATGATGAAGCAAAAATACTTAGTGCCGACCTACTGCCGGCTTTAAAGGCCCGGCCGCCCTGCAGCGTCTCTGGGGACCTGCTACCGGACAGCCAGTTAGCTTAGTTTAGCAGAAATAATGTCAACAGCTAGTCTGGCTTTGTTCAAAGTTTAAAAACTCCATCTACCATCAAAAGCTCTGTATTTACCAATTGTTGTATAGGTCACTGCTTCTGTGTATTGCAGCTCCTGTGATGTTACCAGCACCCAGCAGAGACTCAACATAAACCCCCATAAAGCCATTTTTAGACTTTGTTTGTTATATGGATTAAACAAACAAGATCTAACTTTAGAGAACTTAAGGGGTGTTAGGAAGAGGGAGACAGACAGAGGGACAGAGCCAGGCTAGCTGTGTCCAGTCTTTATGCTAAGCTAAGCTAACCGGCTGCTGATTGCAGCTTCATATTTATCAAACAGACACGACAGTGGTAAGCTGCCGATCTTCTTATCTAACTCTCGGCAAGGAATAAGTGTTTCTCCCAAAATATCAAACAATTCATTTAAGTTTAAGAAAGTTAAATCAAGTCCAAGTCAGGCCTTAAGTCCTCATTTCTGTGGTTCAAGTCTGAATCGAGGTCTAAGGTCTGGGACTCCGGCTTCACTACTTTTCTGTGAAGCTTCACATGTGATGTGCAACATGAGCCACCAGTTCATCTTATGTTCACAGTGGCAAGACAGGGACGTCCAGTGTTGCCTGGCAGCTTTTTAAAGACATCGTCCCAAGGATTAGGTAGGTGGAAGGCCCCTTCATCTTTCTTTAAAATCCTGTGGGCCAGCTTCCAGTTTTCTATGGTTTCTATAACCCACATGTTACTGTATGACAAGTCTTTTCTGGCCCCTTCCCACAATGTGATGTGGTTTGCTCCCTTACAATGATCTGAGATTGCCAACTTCAGGTTTTCTTGTGTGTGTGTGAGTATACTCCAGATGTCTCCTTTTCACACTCTTTTCCCAATTCCAAAAGCTTCACTTGTCTCACAAACATATGTTTTGTTCCAAGACAGGTATTGGTTCTTGTAAAATGACGTCACTTTGCTTCTCACTGTCAGTTTTGTCCTTGGATAGTACTGTACATCACCACCTGTGACAGCCCAACTGTCAGCGTAAACAAACAAATACGCTAGGCCGTCAGTTGAACCTTTTCCAACTAAGATCATATCAGCAATAGCTACAAAAATAGGAACATTTTTAACAGATCACTTTTTGGGCATTTTGCCTTTTATTTGGCAGTCTAAAGAGAGACAGGAAACAGAGAGGGAGGGGGGGTGTTATCTGATTCAACAAAGGTCCCTCGACCTGGAATTGAAACCGTGGACATTGAGATTAGCTCTTCAGGTATTTTAAACTTCACCTACAGCGTCGTTATATACATTATATTTATAATATACAGTAGGTTTAATCAGTTTGACTAAAGGAACATTCTTCTCCCCCTTACTCGCAATTAAATTGCTTTTTACGGCCTCTCAGTCGTCACCATTCATTCTAACGCAGGCGGTGGTAATGACAAAGGCCTCTTTTACGTTCCCTATTGTTTATGCATCCATATAAAACATGCTTTGCTGTGCTGTTCAACACGCACATCTCCTCTGCTTGAATCATGACATTCAGCTTCTGACGCTCGCCCACATTTTAGTAATCCTTGGGAGGAGACCGAGCTGGCAGCCTCACATCGGCCATCCAGGGACAATGCGGCAGGCAGGCGAGCAGCTCTACTACAGTAGTGGCATGGCAGGTTCAGCTGAAGGAGAGGCACTGACACCCATACTAATGAGACTCTACGCAGCGCAGTGACCAAGCGTATGCAGGAGGATCAGGCAGACACAATCACACAGCTCCCACAGAGCATATTGCCTCTCTCCACCATTCAGAAAAAAAAGTTATTTGCTCTCTTTCTCTTTCCATCTCAATCCTCCCAACCTTTTGAAACATTTTGACAAATCTATTGCACACTAAGCATTCACATCAGCACAGCCCCGACAACCACCACACATCGATCTTATTACTGCAGGAACCACAACCACTTTTGGTCAGTTCTTTCAAAAATATGCTGCAGGCTGAGCACAGACCGTCTAGTATTCAATAACAAATTATTGAAATTAAATAAATCCACTACTGAGGGTTTTTTTTCCTCTCCTTGAGGGCTAACAAGCTACCTTTTGATAGAGACAAAGAAATCCATCTTCATAAAATTGTTTACACAGCATGTGTGTACACTAGATAATCCCCAGCAGCATGATAGCAAGACATAAATGCCACCTTTCATTCAGTATTATCAATATGGGAGGTACTACAAGTCAAATACAATGGTTTGTCATAGCTACTACTGTGTGTACACGTTCCAATGTTTATCTGGTGTTTTGGCAAAAAGGCAAAAACAGATAAACGCACCTGCCCTATGAAGTGCAGCTCCAAAAAGATTTATTTAGCACGGCTACAACGTTTTGATCCCATCTTATTTAAATATACTATAATCAAAGGAAAGAATATTTTCCTCTAATCATGCTAATATACTACTGAACTGGGTTTCCAAATCTTTTTAAATAATGGATTTGTTAATCTTGCATTCGATTCATTGATATGTTAATTGACTTGTGAATTATGATCAACACGCACTCCAAATTAGAGAACAATATACGTTGTTTATCCTTACCCTTTTGAACGACTCTAGGGAGGACAGCCTGATCGTGCGAATCAAAGATATCTATTTATAGAAATACAAATTCTATCTTGGTAATGTGTTTTTTTCTCTTGACGCAAATATCTGTTGTAACCCAGCCGCCAAAACGCATCTGTTAAATGCAACCAGTCAAAACGGGGCTGAATTTCAAGGATTTTTTTTTTTTTAGCTTGCACGACAAAGAATAAATGTATCAACAACCGAACGTGGCGTTATTTAATGTATATGTGCTTATGTGTGATATACAAATTAAAGTAGACGAGAGGATGATTAGATGAAGAAGCAGAGTGCAAACAGTGACCTTTGGGAGCCCTTGCAATTTTTTAGATGAAATTCATCAGCACCACCAACAGATTAATAAAGAGTGAGATTGCCGTGTGAAGACGGACAGATGCTCTCCACGCAGGTGGTGAATCTGAGTTCTGTCATTAGTCAGCTCCTGTAACTTTACCTATTGAAATGCAGATCATACAAGAGGAAGTATAAGGCAGCTTCTTTATCAAGGACCTCCAGTCATGTTTCCAGACAGGGTCCCGTTGGGAAATGCTGGAACTGCATTTCATCTCCGAGTCATACTGGATTTGCCCTCCAGCCTCCTGTGAGGCTCAGGAGCATCTTGCATTACCTGCCAGTCTTCAGGAACAGCTGCCTCCCTCCTGCTGTGAATTATGCAACAGTGGTGTTAACAATGAAGCCGCACTGCCTGTCGAAACACAAACAAGGATGTGTACCTTCAGCAGGGTGAGGATGGAGGCTGTTCCTGCTATCTTACAGTTAGCACGATAGGAATTTACAGCTCAGGGTGACCTGCTCATCCACTGACGCTCCACGCAGAAGGATGACAGCGAGACCGGAGGTCAAGTCACGTTAAAGAAATCTAAGCAATACAGACAGCCTGCTATGGCGACTGAGAGGTTTAGGTACACACACAAACACAAGACAGCAGAGGAATTGCAGAAGTCAGTTTTCGCCTGTGTTGCTAATCCTGCCGCAGTGGCAGAGCAACACAAGTTTCTCTATTACATCACACGTCTCTACATCCAGTGAAAACACACAGCACTGAGGTCCATTAGCTCACGTTAATGAACTGGAAACAAATCAATCTATTGAGCCCTGTGGTGGATTACTAGTAACTATCTTGTATGTTAAATATTTACTGCGTTGGATTGTATACAAAATGCAAGGAGACAGGCATGACATAATGAATGTATGATGCTAATATGACAAGATCTCATGAAACTGTGTATAAGCAATTATTCATGTGACTTTGAGTGCTACTTAAACACAACTAGCTCTACTCTGGGCAACGAATGAATGCACCATGAATAATATATATTGATAGCATACTGAAGCACACAAACTGAGGCAGACGTCATATGTACTAATGCCGTTGTTAAGTGTGACGATGGGACCACATTGTCATGCAAATCTCTTGCAATGCTAATCGCTAAGATAAAACAGAGAGCACTGGATAGTATATCAACTTAGTTTGGGAGGATTTATACCTCGGGATTAACAAAGAATGAAACAAATTGAAACACGCTTGTAGTCTGACAGAATGTACAATTCTGTATATATATATCGGTCTGGTGATGGCAAAAGGTATAACTTGGTATATATGGCGAAGTAAATACACTAACAGCATCAAGGCTGATAGATCGGGTGCACTGAGGACCAAAACTCTAATAGAGAAAAAATATAGTAGCACACCTTGCGTCATGTGGCAAACTGTTCTATTTAGCTTCAAGGTTATAGTGAGGGTGAGTGATCATGAGAGTGTTTGTGTTTAGCAGTCCTCGGGGACAAGTTGCATCTATCTGTGAAAAGGGAGACAGGCTTCAAATTGCCTCACCGCTGAGGATGACACAGTGCCCTATCACTCCTTCCAGCTACAGTCAAAGTTTGTGTGTGTGTGTGTGTGTGTGTGTAGGACAAGGGGACACGGGTGTGTAGTGTCACAAGGTTGAATGCTGTTCTTGACTCTTTCTGGCCCTGACAGTGAAGGGGCTGAGTGGACATGCTTGAGAGTTTCTCCTGACCAAACATGGTAGTTAGTTACCAAAGTAGTAAACAACGCACAGGGGCAGTTAAAAAGCTGTAGAAAACAGCTACGAAAACACATTAAGACCAAACCGCATCAAACCTGAAAGATGGATTAATATTCCTACAACGTTCATACAGTGAAACTTTGATCCGGTGTTCACAAACAACCCAGTCCCCGAGATATTACACTTATATAGTACTAATTGGCAACATAGAATATGTTCTGAGAAAAGCGAAAGGCCGCCTGAGCTACATTTTTTACCAGCATAATGCGTAAACAAATATTTAATGGTCTTTAAAGCTGCTATAATCGACATTTTCATATTTACAAGGGATCACATGACTAGGTGGATGTGAAACGGGTCACTCAAAGTGACAAACCCACCGTTAAATTATCACCTGACTCCACTCAGCTTTAAAGAGCATCTTTGTTTTGGTTTTACAGACGGCAACTCTGCTGTTTTGGTTCACTCTCATCACTGCTCTGTTGTTGAAGGGCTGTACTCGAGTCCACTTTTTTTGAAGTCTTGCACTTGTCTTGGACTCTTGCCTTGTTGGACTTGGAATTGTCTCGGGTGTGACGAATAACCAGTATTCTACTTTTAACTTCGCTACATTTGTTATTTATTTATCCAAGCTGTGTGATGTGGTTATGCAGGACAGCAGAGGATTAGCATTGGAAAGAAACTATTATGAACTTGAACAGGACTCGATTTGCTCTGGACTCGGTCTGGACTCGGACTCGACTGAACCTTGGTCTTGGACTTGACTTGGACTTGATTAAATTGGCCTTGACGAGTGTCCAAAATCAGTTATTGAAGGTTTAACAAATCTTCCCCTATGTTAAGAAATACAAATGTTCAAAATGTAGGTGGGTAACTAAGAAACAACTGATGATTGCTAAATAACTAATAAGTAGTTCCTGAATAACTTTGATCACAAAATGTTAAACAATGTCCACTTTTAGAAACTGAAGCATGAATCACATTTCTTATGATTATGTTTAGGCACTCAAAACACTTGGTTAAAGTTAAGCAAAGATCATGGTCTTGGTTAAATATTATTATTTTGTTTTAAGACACTATGTGTTTACATAAATCATGTTTAAGTTAAGATGCAAATAACAGTCTCTAAAATCAAAGTCCTGTAAATACGACTTGCGTGTGGTGCAAAAACGTAGAATTTTCTTCATTAAAAAAACATTGTCATTGAACATAATCCAGTTACACTAAAAACGTTTTAAATTAAATAAATTAGTAGTAGGCTCTGACGTACATTCTTGGAGACGAGGTTGTCACAAGTTACATATATATTGTTGATGGTATAACGCACTCAACTGAAGAGTTTTGATATCACTGCAGTTTTCGAACTTTTCTGTTATCTCAAGCTATGGCAGCGACTTTACGTTATTATTATGCAAGATCTTGACACTGTGCACAGGCAGGATTAAGTCAAAGCCAAGCCGTGGTGTGATTTCCCAGTCTCCAACTCAAGCTTAGTTTAATCTGCAGTTCACAAAGGGCTACAGTATTCCTTCCTGAAATCCTCCACTCAAATGAGTATGTGTGTGTGTGTGTGTGTGTGTGTGTGTGTGTGTGTACGTATATGTGTGTTTGTCAGTGAAAGTGCACGTCAACCTTGAATCGGTGCATTAACAGTTAACGTAGACAGTAAACGCTAAGTTGAAGTGACGAAAGGCTTCCTTTCAGTTTTTGAGTTTGATGCTTCCTGCACTCTCATGGCATGACAGCTAAACATTGTGTGTACCCTCCACAGCTTTTTTTTATGTGTGAGTGTTTTTTTTTTTTTTTTTGGTAAATAATTTAATGGGAGTAGGATACTGACTGACGAGTTACTGCTGTTGCAGTAGAGACACATTAACATATTAAAGGTCGCTCCTTGCCCTCCTTCACAAATATGATATTATTTTTGAATTAAAAACCTAATAATTAAAAACCTAAACATTTTTAAGCACAGGAACACCTAGATGTTTCGTGCAGTTTGTATCAGTATCAATGCAGGAAGAAGTAACAACATTTTTTGGTTTTATAAACATAAACATGATCATTCCTTAACCAAGTGTTTTAACGTCCTGACCTTAACCATATGCATTCGCAGTGTGTAATAATAGCAAGCAAGAATTGTTAAGAATTAAGTATATTTCTTAAGATTTTCCTGAAAATGCTTCTTTTTTTTTTGTGAAGCAGCCACAGTTAGCTCTTAGATAAAGAGCTGCAGGCTGCACACCTCCAACTCCTCCAAGTTACCAACTTTACTGTGTCCTGCTGTTGTGTGGGAAAACGACTCGCTTGCTGCTACCACGGTAACCACACATGTCGCCAAATCAACCAGGATTTAAATCTTACAGAGTACAACTTTAAATGTTGGCATTGGAAGTAAAAAAAAAATTAAAAATGTTGCCACAGAATAATCCAGTATTGATTTTCTTGTCTGGCAATAGGGTCTTTAGTATTAAAACTAAACTTCTTATCTTCACAGAAGAAATGTTTTTCTTTCTAATCACTATTAAATAATGCCAAACAAAAGAGTTGATACAGTTTGGATTTCGTGATGTATACCTTTCAGCTCAAGTATCTTGTGGAAAAAAATAAAAAGTACTACGCATTTACAAATCTGCATCGGTCTGAGTCAGATGGGTTAATCATCTCTTATTGACACGTGGGACCCTGATACTGGTATCTATGCGTACAATAATGTGGAGCCATGCATGTACAAAGGTGAAAACAATCTTTTGGTGAGGTGAGTGAGAAGCGGTGATGGTAACAGGCATGATAACACGAGATGTTGTGTCCATATGGTGCTCGGGGCCGGGGCTGTGACACAGGCACACCCAGGGTCAGCTCTCGGTTTGAGTGAATGTAATCGGAGGCAGAAGGCAGAAGGCAGCCATCCCATGGTGTTAATCTTCAGAGGGCTCAGATCTGCTCTCTGACTCCCTATCAAGCCCGCTGTCTGTGCACACTGGCGCCCTCGCAGTGAAGCGACATGTGCACATTTCAGCAAAGGCAACCGAAATCCAGTAAGCAAGTAAAATATAAAACTAATGATGACACAATCAATTTAACTTAATAAGAGAGAATCTTACTGCAGGCAGTCTGAGGCAGGAATTGATTTTTTTTCCCTGCACAATGAAGCAAGAACTTTATAATAATTACCAATAAAGTAAGATTTTTTTCTGACTCTGAACGCTTGTGTTTGTTTACCAATGTTCACACATGCTTTGCCATCAACAAACTAAAGTCAATATGTTTTTCTGCCAACCCGCAGTTCCCTGGAATATGTATGTAAATGAATGCACTTGTTTTGGACGTGCCAGAGGAAAGCAGGTTTCCAAAAGGCAAAGAAATCTGTTTTGAACACCAGTTTTCTTATATTTACACGGAAGTAATTAAAGCCAAATGGCGATTCAAGGGCAGCGGATATTACAATGAAACCCTGTGAGCTCTGTCCCTGTCCACAAAGTATTTTTATATATATATATATATACACACAAACCACCCACAGACACAATCACCAAGAACTGCCCCAGAAATCCAAGCGAAGGTTATGGAAATTCTCTTTGTAGTGGCAAAACAAAATATCCCTGAGCTTTGAAAAATCACCCTGCATTATTTCAGCAGCATCGTTGGTGCTGTTCTATGTTGCTTCTTCTTCTTCCACACAGCAAATGCCTCTCTGTGTCATGTTAGGCAGCTTCTCCATCAAGGCTGTCTTATTTCCTGTCCATATCAATTTGTTTTTAGTTGCATTTGATTGTGAACTGCAAACAGAACGAATAAACCAAACCTTCAACAACAAACGTCCATTTCATTTAAAACCCAATTTTGAAAGTTTAATATCCCGAGAAAACTCTTGTTCTTCGGATGTTGAATGAAAAATATGGACAGCCATAAAAACAGTGACATGTACAAACAGCTGTTGCTGGGATCTCCCCCACATTGGACACATGAGACATAATTAATCACCAGGGGACACAGACTCATTAATTGCTGTGTGCTGATTAATTGTCCCTGGTGAGGAACGTTCAGCTTAACATGCAAATTTGTGTCAGAGGATCCATTCAGCGAACGCAGCCCAGGCAGGGACTTATTGTAAAATGACACATGCAGGGAGATAACAAGACGCTTGTCAAGGGCCTACTGTAAAACAGTTGTTTCTATTTTAAGCTCTTATACAAGAAGTGGAAAATGTGAGATGCTACAACTTGGATTTGACGAATACTGAAATGCAAAGAGGAAAGAGACTTGTTTAGTGTGACGTGGGGAACTGTTTATCATTGGATTGGATTTGTCCTTGTTATTTTGTTCATTAAACAGGAGGGGAAGTGAGGAGAGGAGAAAAAAAGAATGAAATTAGAAAAGGGGTATGGCAAAGGAGACGAGAGGAGAGGAGATGAGAGGAGAGAAAAAAGAAGAGGAAAGGAGGAGGCGAGCAGAGGAGAAGAGAGAGGAGGGCAAAAGAGAGGAGAGAATGAAAAGGAGAGGAGAAGTGAGGAGACAGAAGTGAGGAGAGAAGAGGTATGGCAAAGAGAGGAGAGGAGTAAAAAAGAGAGGAGACGGAAGGAAGGAAAGGAGAAGAAGAGGAAAAGGAGAGGTAGGGAGACAAAGGGGGGGGGGAACGGGGGGAGATAAGAGTAGACTAAAGTAAAGGAGGGGAGATTGTTGAGCCCAGTGACCTGATGGCAGTAAAGGTCATTGACTCAGCAGCTACGAGCAGCATTGGAGGAGGCAGACTTTAATCACCTCCAAACACTTCATCAGCTGCTGCATGAGATGGTCTGAGAGCTGCATTACCAAGGTCGTAAAATCTCTCTGTGGAAGTAATATAGAGCGAGATGAGCCGCTCTCCTTGGGGACGAAAAACACACCGTTTTGCTCTCCATTTGAGCCCTCTTTATCCGCAAATTTCAGAAGGCGACGACAAAAACAATAGCTGATCAGATGAAGCGCTAAGACACTTCAGCAATGGTAAGGAGAAAGTGTGCGCACGGCTGAGCTCAGAGCGCCATTCTTCTGCCTGAACTCAAGTTACACCGGTAGTTTGTTGCTATGGTAAATATAGAGAAACAACAGCTTGAAATGATATATATCTACTATATTTAGACAGTTTTATCCAAGTCAAACTTAGTCACACAGGCAGGAAACACACTAGTATTGTCTCCTTTCAAATCCTCCATAGTGATAACATGAGTATTATACCGCATCAGACGTAATAACATAGGAAGCTAAATAATCCATACTGACTCGGTTACAGCGCTACATCATTCAATATAACACAGTGTGACGAGAGACATGAAAAGCTGGTGAACCTGCTATATTGTAATTACCTTGTTGTGTTTGTCAACTGACCTCACACCCACCACACACTGTACGGCTCATATAGTAGAGAGACTGGCAGAGGAAAGCCAGCAAGATGATAAAACCGAAAGAGAAGAAGACGAGCAAAGAGGCTCGGCTTTAGAGTCTATGTTCATTGAAATGCCAATTAGGCCAATACCTCGTGACATTTCTGCTCTTTCTCTTCTCATGATGCAGCTAATGCGCCCCAGCATGGGCAGTCATACATCAGGAAGCCTTGCAATGCAGAGGCTCTAACACAGTAAGTCAGACACACAAGTTTAACACGTCTGCTCTCTTTGCTGGATGGAAAACTCTTCTTCTATTCAAGTATTTGCTGGAACTAGCAGTGGTGGAAGAAGTATTACATTAGACACATAGACACTTTACATTTTAAAGTAGCAATACAACCATGTAAAAATACTCCATTACAAGTGAAAGTCCTGCATCCAAAATCTTACCACAGGAATTATTAGTTAAATGTACGTAAAGTATCAAAATCTCTTATCAAAATATTCAACAGTCAGCTACATAATAGCAAGTACTACATTTCACCTATCATTGTAAATATGCACATACACATATTTGTACACATTTATGTAAATATGGTGCCTGTAGATGAGTCACTCTTTATTAAAAAAATATATAAATCTGCTATACTGTAACCGTATTTAATATTTATTTATTCTCTGTATGCACTGATTTCATTTATTTATTTATGCACCCACACGTTTTTTCCTGGAACATTTAGTTTCTTTTTTTAAGCATTTAAATGTTTTTGTTTAAATGCTCAGTTAATCGTTGTTCATTATATTAACGGATGATTGTTAATGTGGAAATGCATTTTACTGTTGCTGCAGGTCAAGCTGGAGCTAATTTTGACTACATTGTATAACTCTGGGTAGTTTAATGTGTAACGTTAGTATGGAAGGAGTCATGTTGATTAAATGAATCTGATGTTTGTATGAAAACCTAAAAGTAATTTGGAACAACAGCTGTCAAATAAATGAAGTTTGTGGAAAGTAACTGAGAACATTGACTCATACTGTACTTAATTAAAATGTTACAGTACTTTACTTAAGTATTTCCATTTACTGCTAATTTATACTTCTACTCTGTAGAGATATATTGTACTTTTTACTCTGCTACATTTAATTGGCAGCTTTAGTTACAAAGTTACTTTGCAGATTCAAGTTATCAATACAAAATATAATCAACTAATAAATTAAGCTTCAACTTTACCAGCTGCCACATTAAGTGATGTTCACACACATAAATGCATCAATAATTATAATCCAATAATATATTATTCTGAAATACTACATAATGAGTAGCCTAGTTTTGCTTTGGTTCATTTAAGTATAGTCTGATGCAAATACTTATGGACTTTTACTTAAGTTGAATGCATGGATTTTACTTGTAACAGAGTATTAATACCCTGAGATACTGCTACTTTTACTTAAGTAAACAATCTGATTACTTCCTTCACCACCGAATCAATAAGTTGCTGTAACAACTACAATATTTCCCTCTGAAATGTAGTGGAATAGAAGAATAACGCAACATAGAATTAAAGCACTCAAGTAAAGTACAAGATCTCAAGATTATACAGTTGACAGTACTTGAGTAAATATACTTAGTTGTATTCCTCCCCTGGTTACTAGTGGAAACTGTAGAGAGTTTTCGGTGTACATAATCCCCCGACTTCAACCTTTTGAGACTTTTTTTTCGCACATTCACGCACATAATTTGCATGACAGTAATCTAAATATTAATGTATTCAGTCTCCCTGTTTGCGCAGTACTGCTTCCGTTATTGCATGACTCCACAGGGTCTTGGTGTGAAAAGACTTTTAAAGCTCTGTGCCCTTTGACGTCACACTGATGTGTGTGATACTGTACAGCATCTTGTCTAATCACTCCCTGCAGTAGCCCTGACTAAGCCGTTTTTTTTTTTTTTTTTTAACACCCACCATCCTGGATCAGAGCCAGCTGGGTTTTTCTTCTTCTGGTACAGTATCATCGTGGTTATTGGCTCCCTGGCAGCAAATATGACATTGACACCTTAGTGAGAGCCTACAGTCCAGCAGCTGTTTTATACTGTAGGATACCCGGCGCCTTTGTACTGCTCACTGAGTTTGTATGCTTTTTTTCCTCCAGCTGTTTATCATACCAGCAAACAATCCAGTACACGTTTAAAAGCGTGAACAGGTTCAGAAAACAGCGAAAGAGGTATTTACCATTCAGCCTCTATTGTAATGTGTGAGCCCGTCAGGCTGCCCGAGCACCCCTCTGCCGGCAGCAGAGGCTTGTACACTGCTACACTGACATTGTTCAGTGTGCCATCCACAGATTTGTGGTCCCATTGAGCTGCGGATGAATTATTAATCAGCCTTCCACTTCCACTAACAAATTGGGCTTTTAATTGTGGGGTCTCCTGTTCGACAACTACAACTGAAACACAGGCCTCGATGCAAACCGGCTATCGAATAAACCCCCCCATCCTCAGCATCAGAAGAGAAGTGTGCTGGTTTATATCCACACAGGGATCACGCTGACAGGGACCCCCAGAAATATGTTTCACACACACTACCAACATTTTAGACAGCAGAACAATGTTTTAATTCCTTATCTTAGCAGTGAGGGGGATGACACTTTAAAGGGAAGAAGTAGAAGGAGTATGCTGCTGTGGTTTTGATTCTATACCCATCGAAAGCCAGCAAAACAGAAATGCAAACAAGTACAAGTAAATGGTCATGTAGTGCCGATTATTTTTTTTTAAATCTGCACAAGTTAATAGCTAACAGAGATAATTGTTCTCAAAAGAGACACCTTTCCCCCTTTCAGAACTCTAAATCCACTTGCTATTTTCCCCTAAAGAAATCCTTAAAGCAAGGATTGAATAACTTTGTCAAACCCAGATTATACACATACATATGATGTCTTCCTTTAAATATACACTCTACTTGCCATCGCCTCAGTGAACTGACTTTGGCTCTGACAGTCTGGAGGCAGCTCATGTCCAGAGTCAAAATCCATGATAAAACCAGGCTGTTGACATGACATTTACAAGTCACATAACGGCATCTTGCAGCTACAGTCGCACTCGTGAGTTGACAGGTGAGGAGCGACCAATTTAAAACAAGCAAATCGTCAATTTCAACTCGAGAGCAGGGATTGACGCTGCAACAATGCAGCCTGATGAGCTCCGATTAGAGCCGTCAGTTTTTTTTTTTTTTTTTTTTTTTTTTTTGACTGAAACCCAGCAACGCCCGATGTAAATCCTGAACGTGTCAACAAGCTTACCTTTTTCATTTTATTGTGATCAGCTGCAGATGGGTGTGGGTCACGCAGGAATAGTTATCCAGCTCTTACATGTCGGCCGTAATATCACTGTCATGCTGTTTATCTGTCGGGAAGGTAAACAAGACGGTCCTATTACATTGCTAGAAATACATCTTTTCTTTCCTTTTTTTTTTTTTTTTTATCCTTTAGATGTATGGCACATTTTCGCCGCGGTCATCGCTTGTCGGTTCCGTCCCCGCACGTTCAGCCGGTGTTCTGGGAGCAGCTCACCGGGTTACAGACGGATCCATCACGGCAGGGAAAACGCAGTTTGGAGGCTGCCGGTGATGCTGCTGCAGCAGCGTTTGGTCCGTCGAGACGCGGGATGAGAGAGGTGGGGGTGGGGGTGGGGGCATCCGAGGGCCCACGTCAAAACACTCCGCTCCGAAAATGAACCCGAAATCACGGTCTCGTGAGCAAACGGTGGTTGATGAATCATTATGCGCACAGAGAGGCTACATGCGCGTGATTATATGTGATTCTGTCGCGTTTGTCTGTGGAGTGATGCTCTCTGATGATTCAAGGAGAGACTTTAAAGGGAAGATTCATTCAAAAATAGATGTAGCGTTGGGATTTTAGACAGTAAAGTCATACAACTGTCATTGATTGATTGGCTTATTTTTCACGATTAGTTTTATAGCTAGTCCTTAAAATAAACTATTTCCTAGAGCCCAACGTGTCATATTCAAATTGCTTACTTTGTCCAAAATATCCTCAAACACCCAAATATATTCAGTTTACTATAAAACAAGACAAAAAAAGAAAGCAGCCAATCATCTCATCTGAGAAGCTTGAACCAGCATTTTAACTTGATTCAAAAGATTGATCGATTATCTAAATACATTTTCTGCCGATCCAATAATCTAACAGTGGTTTCGGCTCAACTCATGATGGACTGACTCATGGACTCAAGCTGTTTTTTTTGTTTGAGATGTTCCTTTCAAATGAGTTTTATGTGAATGTGAGTCAGAAAAAAAGCACCCACAGGGCTGCACACAGGATTTTAGAAATACTGACGTCAATAGTCAAACAATCTCTAGTTTTGAGACACAAACATCTTTAAAATGTTTCAGTGGTATCACCTTAAACGGTCATTTATAGGCAGTAGCTCTAAGAAATTGTTCACAAAACACTATAATGTTTTAAGTGTTAACAGATGTATTTGTCAATAATGATGTCTTCTTTTAAGAAGCATTTGTAACTGATGTAATTAATGAATGCTTGATAACACAGAACAAACTGTTGGTCACATTTAATGATTACCCACATGAAGAAATCCTTAAAGTGTTATAAGACATTTATTCATACAAATGCACAAATGACAGGTTGACAGGCAGGTTTGAAACGTTATATAAATGTGTTCAAAACTCATGGATACATGTAAAGCTTCATTCTGGACCTCAGAAATACAAAAAAAAAGTGCACTTGCTAGATTTGTTTTGGAGTTTTCAGCCGCATCTTGTGGCCTTCTTCAGCAGATGGAACTTGCTCACTGGTCATGGAGAGTGAAGTCTTATTACAAATGTGTTATACTATATTGTTAATAATTAAATATCTGTTTATACACCCATTGCAGATGCTTCAAGGGAGGAGTAGCCTGCAGTTGTTGATAAATACATGAAATAACTAGTTAGGTGGCTAAAATGACTTTTTACATAACAATGAATCAAATGACTCTCTGATGTAAAAGAGGCAGAGGTGGAAGAAGTAACTTATATCTTGCACTTAAGTAAAATAGCAATACAATAGTGTAGAAATACTATTAGTATTAGCACCACAAGTACCAAAAGTAAAAGTATTCATTATGCAGAATGGCCCATTTCAGACTAATATAGTATTGGATTATAATTATTGATGCATTAATGTGTAGCTTACATCACTTCAATGTCAAACTACTTACATTTAACTACTTTGTATGCTATGCTTTATCCGTTGGGTTGCTTGTGAATCTCCCTGGGGGATCAGATACATTTCATCTTAATCTATAATATTACATAATCATTTGCAGATCACATTTTGTATTAGTAATATGAACATGCAAAGTAACTAGTAGGCTAGGACTAGCTAATGTTGTCAAATAAATGAAGTGGGGCAAAAAGTACAAACTGTTAAGTAACTGTAA
Organism: Bovichtus diacanthus; assembly: GCA_943590825.1. Classification (NCBI taxonomy): domain Eukaryota; kingdom Metazoa; phylum Chordata; class Actinopteri; order Perciformes; family Bovichtidae; genus Bovichtus; species Bovichtus diacanthus. Next base: position 3,244,738 of record CALSBV010012228.1, on the reverse strand, counting down.
AGTAATATTTGCATCTGAAATGTATTGGAGAAGAAGTATAAAGTAGAAGAAACTGGAAATACCTCAAAATTAAACTTTGAGTACTTTCAGTTGTCTTTCCTTGCAGATAATTATCACATGACTCTGCACTGCGCTTCAGATCTATAGTGTTTTAGCATCTTTTAGCTCATTGTTTTCTTACTTGGCTGACTCTTACTGCTCTCGTATTGTTTTACAGCCGCAGCAGGCAGCTCTTAAATAGTAAACAAGCTTTAACCGAGTTTAAGCGACGTTATCACCACCAAACAGCAGGCAGACAGAGTTAGTGGCCAGCTAACGTCAGTGTAGCATTCAAGCTAGCAGCTGTATATCCCTCAGGAGTGGGTGGAGACAGAAACTGACGTAAAAGAGATTAAATATTGGATTTACCATCCTCAGGAGGCCAGAAACACGACTCTAACTAATGACAATGTTGCTTTATAATTGCTGGGTGTGAAGACAAGCAACTGTTTGCCAACAAGTTTGCCATTTCTAAATGATTTATGTTGTTGTTCACAGCATGTTTACACCGCTGCCTGGTGGCCAAAGAATGAATGCAGGTTTTAAAATGTCAATATATTATATATTAAAACTATTTATTATAACCTTCATGAAGTTAGGATTCATTGCAGAACTGTTATATAAGACTGAATTTTTTTTTTATTATTTGTTTGTATTATTGATTTATTTGCCATATTTTATTTATTCAGTCAATCACATTTTCTGTTCATTTTATATCCCAAAGTCTGGTGGGTAAATGTTGAATACTCCTTTATGTATTTATGTTGACCTAAAAGTAGTCAAATTGAAATACATCAATGTGCTATGGATGCTCGTGGTAGCTCTATTATTTACTTTTTAATTAACGTTTATGGATAACATCACGCTACTGTCTTTGTGCAGTTAGTTAGTCTTAATAACATTAATGCAATATGTGAAAGGCTATTTTAAAGTAGATTTTCCCTTTAATCTATGAATCTCATGGATGTTTTTCTCAAAGTGAATAATGGCCACGCAGATGTTTGGAGGCACAAATGCAAACATTATATCCACACACACACACACACACACACACACACACACACACACACACACAC